>JAOUQW010000047.1:9537124-9548711 GCA_028565825.1 Olivaichthys viedmensis | reverse complement strand
GCAGCTTGGCGGTGCTGAGGTTTGAACCCACGACCTTCTGATCAGTAGCCCAGTGCCCTAACCACTGAGCCACCACTTCCTCATTTGCAACACTAACAGTATTTTGAACTGTTAGAATGGTTAAAGATAGGTCTGCACAATAAATAAATAAATATGCTACCACAGTATACTACTGTGACTATCATGGGTCTATCTTAGCTTGTCTAGAGATCTTTAGTTTTGCCTGTGTAGCCTAATGAAACTGACTTTGGCTGTAGTCTCAACATGATACTGGATTGTCAGAACATGCACCAGAGTCAAGAAAAACCGATACAAAACTTTACCTAAGCTTATCAATATCGCCGTTAATTATGGCTGCGGTCCATTCTGAAGTGATCATGACTATGGGTGCATCCCAATACTCTAATTAATGCCTCCATGAGTACTCGATCCTACGTCCTTCAGCCCATGGCCCAGGAATCGATTGAAGCCCACCATCACCATGCACTTAGAGGAATCAAGGAGAGAGGAGATAGGAGGCTTCTAGATCAACGATACACAGGTGCTTCCTACGCGGAAGTATTTCTTATTGTAGCACGTGACGTAAGCGTATAAATGCTCCATCTCTTCAAAAAGACTAATTCCAATAAATGATACGATAATAAGAAGCACTAATACAAAATTAATAATATTGATTAAATAAGAAACAATGGGTACAAATAGAAACCTTCAATAAAAGTCAATTAAAATGTGCCTATCGGTTTTCTTCAAAAATTAATGTTTTGAAAGACTCTTTGAAGTAAAAGCTTTTCAGCACTTGGAAGTGCCCTGTGTAGGCTTCATCACTTCAGAATGGACCACTCCTATGTTTAACTGGTTGAGGAAACTACAAATTGATATTACAATTAAAATACAATTAATTGTGCAGCCCTGGTTAAAGGAAAGTTAAAAAAAATAAAATAATTTATCAGTCAGCTGGAATATCCTGACCATTTCCTACATGATATTGCTTTAGAATGATAATTTCCTCTATACACACATAATTATCTTCTACCAGAGGGAATGGTTATGTGTGGCCCATGAAAGGGTGAAATTGAACATTCCAGACCTTTGCTAAAATAACAAATCAACAATGACATTAGATCCAAAGACGGTATAGATCTGAATTAGCTCTTGGCTCTGAAACTGAGTGGTTAGTTCTCTTTCCTTTCATGCAGCAGCTGCTGGAGTGTGACAAGTGCCGAAACAGCTTTCACCCCGAGTGCCTGGGACCCAACCATCCTACAAGACCAACCAAGAAAAAAATTTGGGTACCTACACACACTTTCTAGGCATTTATTCAGTTGATATTATTCTCTGTATTTTTCTTGCTTTGTTAGTCTACAGTTATTTACTGAGATTAACATCATCCACAGATTTGCACCAAGTGTGTTTGCTGTAAGAGTTGTGGGGCCACCAAACCAGGAAAAGCCTGGGATGCACAGTGGTCACATGACTTCTCATTGTGTCATGACTGTGCCAAACATTTTGCTAAAGGTTGGTGTTCATTACACTGACAGATGTTTTGTTTATGTATGCGCACACACACACGTTAGGTTAGTCACATGTAATGTGTAATGTCTGTCTGTAGGAAACTTCTGCCCGCTCTGTGATAAGTGCTATGACGACGATGATTATGAAAGTAAAATGATGCAGTGTGGAAAGTGTGATCGCTGGGTCCATGCCAAATGTGAGAATCTAACTGGTGAGTGAACTGTTTGTTCCTCTCCCTAGCCTGGTACAGGCTTCTTGTTTTGCAAGTTGAAAAAAGAAGAAGAAAAAAAACAGTATTTATTTTGCATTCTATGATTGCCATAACACTTTTTCTGCTGATGCTTTATTGTGGCTTTTTCCTTGGAGAGGCACCAAAATTATTTTATTTAATTTTTTTACTATTTTCATTTTAGATGAGATGTACGAGCTCTTGTCCAGACTGCCTAAAAGCGTGGCCTACACCTGTATCAACTGCACTGAGCACCACCCGCCCAAGTGGCGTACTGCCTTGGAGAAGGAGATTCAGAGCTCTATGCGCCAAGTTCTCACTGCACTCCTCAACTCCCGCACTTCCGCTCACCTGCTCCGTTACAGACAAGTAACCAAACCCAGATAGTTATGTCAGCTTTTATTTACTTCTTTTTTGCTCTGTGGTTCTTTGCTGATTTATGTCCTGTTGTATCATAGGCAGTGATAAAGCCACCCGAGTTGAACCCAGAAACAGAAGAGCGTCTCCCCTCACGACGTTCCCCTGAAGGGCCTGACCCTCCTCTTCTTACGGAGGTTTCCCTGCCCAGTGATGCACTCCTTGATTTAGAGTCTGTAGAGAAGAAAATGAATTCAGGTCACTACAGATCTGTGGTAAGGGATTTAAAATGTTTTAATCCATTTAAATGTGTAAAGGATGCCATATTTTCCCCTCAGTGTAAAAGATTTGCAATAGCTTGTTATACTTGGAGAGTTTGGATGCTGATCATTCCAAGAGCTAAATATCACTGTTTGTTTGTCTTTAAGCTGGAGTTTAGTGATGATATTGTGAGAATCATGCAGACAGCCATCAATTCAGAGGGAGGCCAGCCAGAAAGCAGAAAGGCCAACAGCATGGTCAAGTCCTTCTTTATTCGGGTAAGGCCCGAGCAAAAACAGGCACAATGTTTACAGTGGATTGTGCTTTAGGCCTTGAGCATTGCTGTTTATAACAATAACACCGCTGTGCCTCTTACAGCAAATGGAACGGGTTTTCCCTTGGTTTAAGGTGAAGGAGTCAAAATTCTGGGAGACACACAAAGTCTCTTACAAGTAAGTTTTTCATTTTAATTAGTATAAACATTACTAATTTTCTTCTTTAGCGTTATTAGAAGCGTTATTATTTATTTTAGCATTTGAGAAGACCATTTCCTAATTCTGGAGAATGATGAATAAAAATGTCTTTAGTATCCTAACGGTTAATATCAAGGATGGGACCAGCATTTTCAACGATATAATGGCAGTGATTATGAGGAGCTGTAACAGCTTGTCAGTGGGGCATCTGTCTCTTTGCTCTCCTTCAGAGCACAAATATCACCTTTCCATAGGGAATGCAGAATCTGCATGGTCTAGTTCCATTGTTTGAGACCAGCCTCAGGGGTCGCATTTCACATAGGTGCTTTGACAAGTCTTGAGGTTGCCCTGTGGTTAGTTTGTGGTAGATTTTGTCTGTTAATGTAAATTATTAATAAGTGTGCAAAGCATTGTTTTGTGTATTTTGAAATTCTTTTTCTGTTAAAGGTAAATGGAGTGACTCCTTGTTGCATTGTAGTTACTGGAATTTTTAAACAATAATTTTAAACAATCACCAGCACAAGAGAGGCACTTGCACTCACATGCTGGTTAGCGTTATCAGACATGCAGTGGGGGAAACCTTCCGTTTTTTGTTTTTTTTTAATCATTGAATATCTGTTGATGCTTATATCAGGTTCATATAGTTGTCTGTGCCAGCACTTTTTATGAATATCGTAAAATAACATTGTGATGTTATTTTCTTCTTTCTGCTGCAGTAGTGGTTTACTTCCTAATGCTGTACTACCTCCTTCTTTGGATCACAACTATGCCCAATGGCAGGAGAGGGAAGAGATGGCATGTGCTGAGCACCCTGTTTTTATGAAGATAATTCCTGCTCCTTGTTCTAAAGCCCCTCGAGAACCTGACTCCCTTGTAGTCCCCACACCTCCACCTCTACAGCTTGCACATGGTGAGAAAAAATGATACAGGACCCAAATTCAGCTTTGACTTGTCAACTGGAAAAACTGCAATATGTAATTTGAAAGATCTTGTTTTTCTTTTCTTATTCTTTCCTCATTTCTTCTCTCTCCACAACCAACACCAAAATTACTTAGACCTTAGTCAGGAGGATAGCCCTGACCTCCCCCCTCCCCCTGGAGTTGGTGACAACAGACAATGTGTACTTTGTCTGAACTACGGTGATGAAAAGACCAATGTAAGTGAACATACAGTGTTAGAACCAAGTACCAATTAAGTATCAAGTAATTTCAGAAGTCAAACCCACCTGCCAAACTCTGCTCTCCTAACATCCCTAATAGCTACTTAAGAAATACTTCTTCAATCATTTGTGTTTAGTGCCTCAATGAGTTTTCGTTTCTGATAGGAATGCGGAAGGCTGCTTTACATTGGCCAGAATGAGTGGGCTCATGTGAACTGTGCATTGTGGTCAGCAGAGGTATTTGAGGATGATGATGGCTCTCTCAAAAATGTCCATATGGCAGTAAGCCGTGGCAGACAGCTGGTAAGGCAGTGTTAGCCCTATGCTTTGTGTATTGTCAGTTCAGTATATTTACAAGTTGTTTAAGTGCTTATTAAGGCTTTAATACCATTTATCCAGGAGTATCGAATGGTCCTCTCCTGTTTTTATCGTAGCGCTGTGAGAACTGTCAAAGGCCTGGAGCCACTGTGGGTTGCTGCCTTACCTCCTGCTCGAGTAACTACCACTTCATGTGTGCCCGTCAGTGCCACTGTGTCTTTTTGGAAGACAAAAAGGTGTATTGCCAGCGGCACAGAGACTTAAACAAAGGCGAGGTATGGAATTCGCTACTTCCTCAATATTTAGAATTTTTCTTATATCTGTGCAGCTGAATACATGCATATCATCAATATTGGAATTGTTGTTTAGGTACTGTCAGACACAGGCTTTGAAGTGACCCGGAGAATTCTGGTGGACTTTGAGGGAATCAGTTTAAGAAGAACGTTTCTCCATGGCCTTGAGCCAGATAATGTCCACATGATGATAGGTGTTTACAGAATCTGGTCATTTTTGTAACTTTACACAAATGTTATGGAATAAATGAGTATGTAAATTATGACGGTGAACTTTGCCTTCTTTATTTTGAATGTAGGTTCCATGACTATTGATTGTCTTGGTATGCTAACAGAGCTCTCAGATTGTGAGAGTAAGCTTTTTCCTGTTGGATACCAGTAAGTAGCTCATTAGGTCAGACCATGATGTTCATTTGTGGGTTGCTAATTAAAAAATTCTTTAAAGTGTAATTTCACCACATCATCTATTTTAAGATGCTCAAGGGTCTACTGGAGTACACTGGATGCCCGCAAACGCTGTGTCTACACCTGTAGAATTCTGGCATGCCGCCCTCTAGTGGCAGACACTATCAGTAACAGCACAGTCACTCAAGAGAACAACCGTACTATTGCCCACAGCCCACCCCTGATATCAGGTAAGACCCGAAAGATTTATTTAACTGTAAAATATGGTTGCAATTTGGTAACTGAATTTTAAAAAAAATTCCAAAACACTTATTAATTACCACTTCTTTCAGACAAAGTGAACCCATCGCTGTTGCACGATTCAGTTTCTGTTGCCCACGACATCATGCCCATTATGCCAAAAACAAGGGTTTACTTTAGGAACAGACACCCCAGTTACCCACCGTGTCATCATTCTTCTTCCTCTAGACCTATGCCCTCACCAGGTATCCATGTTAAACATGTGTACTATTCTGCCTGTGGACTAGTGCTTTCATTATATGACATTTTTGTTTACACATAATTCACACAATGTTTCTGGCTGTTTTCTTCCCAGGGACTGTCACCAGTTCAGCTCATGAAATTCTAACTGTTGGTGACCCTCTGCTGAGCTCCAGTCTGCCTAGTATTGGGTCTCGTCGCCATAGCACTTCCTCTCTCTCACGTCAGCAACCTAGACAGAGAATTTCCTCCTGTCCGCAGGGCAATGGCTTATCGAACCAGATAGTCTGTCCGTCATCTGCCTCTACCTCCCAGAACCATGGAGGTGGAGATTCTGTAAAGGGGAAAGTATCTAGTGGTGAGAAATCTCAGTGTCGGGAGACAACCACTGTAAAAACAGGAGCACAGTGTAGACTCAATTATGGTGTCACAGAGAGAGTGGATGGTGGTAGAGATGCTGCCAAAAAGCCACATGAAGGAGAGCGTCTTAAATCCGCTCCATCAGCAATCCTGACTGGAGTGAGCCAGACATCACCTCCGCTTGGAACTGCAGTTTTGACTGGGCATCAGAGGGGCAGTAGTAGCATGAGGATAGAGAAGGGGAAACAGGCCACAAAAGACACTGACCTACCAGCAGGAGGCACTCTTTTGTCCTGTAATCCACTTGTTACTGTTTTAAAAGATAATGCATTTCCAGCGAAAGAAGGAATCATTACAGCGTCGCCGGAATCTAAAGATATTCGTAAAACTGTCTCTTCCCAGCCATTGCACCACAAAAGTGGGGGTAGGAAATCCCATGACTGTGTCTTAGGACCATCCCCAGCAGCAGCTCTTAAGCCTCTCTGGTCACCTGGAGTGATTACGGGGGAGGAGGACATAAAACGAGGATCTCAGGCAAGCCCCTCTGTGGTGGCTAGCCATGCAACCTCTAGCACCAAAGAGAAGCACTCCAAAGTTAAATTAATGGCGGGCAAGGATATTTCAAAAGAAAGGAAAGAGGTACCCCAGAACAGTAAGTCACAAATGCTCAATAGTAACTCAAGCAACTCTAAAGGCAGTAATGTCAAAACCCAGGCCCAAGTCTCATCCTCGCGAAATAATACCAATAGAAGCACAGCAGTCAGCAGTAACAAAACCTCAGGCACTGTAGAAATTACAAAATCAGATAGTCAGGCAGGTGAACGGCAATTCAAGTCCAGGGAGAGATTTGGCACTGAGAAAAAGCACAGTTCTGCAGTTGAATCAATTCGGTCAATGGCAGGCTCAGAGCGGAATGTAGGATCTCTACATGTTCACCCTAAATCAAGTGAGGAATCTATACCAGTGGAGAAGCATTGCACAGAGAGACTGTCTCTGATATCTCAAAAAATGGATCCTAATGGGACCAAAGCTGTCAGCACATGCTCTAACACAAACACATCCACTTTCATATCCCCTGGCAGCCAGGGTCCACACAGGAAGTCTTCCCGTGCCGTGCTATTTTCTCCTTTTGCAAGCTCTGAGAGCTCAGAATCTGACAGTCACACACATCCAGAAGACTGTGAAGAGCATCACATGGACCGTGACTGTGCTGAGGATGATGGCGATGGGGAGGATCATCATTTAGAAGATGAAAGTTCTGTAGAGAAGCACCATGAGGAGGACAGTGATGGTTCTGCAAAACGACGATACCCTAGACGAAGTGCTAGGGCTCGCTCTAACATGTTTTTCGGACTTACTCCCTTCTATGGTGTTCGTTCCTATGGTGAGGAAGATATTCCCTTCTACAGCAGTGGGGATATTCCTTTGAGAAAGCGCTCAGTAGGCAGCAAGCGATCGGCTGAAGGACAAGTAGATGGGGCTGATGATATGAGCACATCATCTTCTGCAGACAGTGGAGAAGATGAGGAAGGTTTTGGTCCAAACAAGGATTCATACTATTATAATTTCACACGAACCATCATAAACCCAAGCTCTAGTTTTCCTACTATTGAGGGTATTAATCAGTGCTTGGGAAGATCACAGATCCACAGGTTCTTGAGGGATGGAGCGAAGGAAACCGATGCTGAAAGTGATGAAATAACAGCGGCGACCAAAAGTTTGGAGTGCCAACAAATTGGTCAACTAGATGGAGTTGATGATGATTCTGAAAGTGATGCCAGTGTAAACACCAGCAGCACAACCACTGCTACAACTTCCTCTGCACTTAAAAGCCCAACCAAGAAGAGGGGACGAGACAGTCGATCTGCGAAATTGAATACTGACTCGGGGAAAGAGGCTGAAAACACTACTGGTGATGGAAGTACCCATAGCCGCGATGGTCGTAAAAATCAGAAGGATAACTGTTTGCAGTTAGGAAGTGTAAAATCACAGGGACATGATCTGCAATTAGGAAGTGTGAAATCACAGGGACAGGACCCTCTTGAAACCCAGCTGTCACTCAGTGCTGACCTTCTTAAGTCTGATTCAGACAATAACAACAGTGATGACTGTAACATCCTGCCTTCTGATATTATGGAGTTTGTGCTAAACACGCCATCAATGCAAAGTTTAGGACAACAGCCAGAGGCTAACTCCACTGAACCATTTTCTTTGGATGAGGGCTACGGAGTTGATGTAAACCGAAGAAAGAATATACTCTTTGAAGACTTTACTCAGCCACTGGCCAGCACAGAACCTGTAGAGAGTGGAGTGAACACCTCAATCACAGTAGAGGAACCATATGGCCTTCCATTGGAGCTGCCGTCTGACCTCTCTGTGCTCACAACTCGTAGTCCATCTGTAAATAACCAAAATCATGGTTCACTCATCCCTGAGAGCTCTGAGCGCAGTATGCTGACCATGGCTACAGAGGAATCAGGAGTTGATAAGGATGGGGACAAGCAGAGAGCAGGAAGTGCTGTATCCAGTGAGGGCCCACATGATGGTGGTGGAGATTCACAGGCGACTGAAGGTGACTTGACACCCGAACCTTTCATTGCTACCCGCATTGATGGAGATCACATTTCAAGTCCTGGAATAAACCAGGTAGCAGAAGCAGGGAATCAAGATCTGGCTAGAACATCTGGCACACCAGCCTTGCCAAGTTCACCTAATGTGACTCCACAGGGTCAGAAGTTTATTCCTTCTGCCACGGTCAGTACAGGTCACTCTCAGATTGTGAGTTCTGCTGTTCAGTCCACTGCCTCTCATTTGAAAGCTGGTCCAGAGAAATTGATAGTTCTCAATCAACATTTACAGCCTCTCTATGTACTCCAAACTCTCCCCAATGGTGTAACTCAAAAGATACAGATTACACCATCTGTCAGTGCAACCAGTGTCATGAATAGCAGCACACCGGTATTAACAGGCCTCAATGCTGGAATTTCCACCTCTCAGTCCATTTTCCCTGCTGCTACCAAAGGTTTAGTTCCTTTGCCTCACCATCCTCAACTTCATGCTTTCACTAGCACCACTCAGACAGGTTTCCAGTCAGTTATTCCCAGCACCACATCTGGTCTTTTTATTGGTGTTCCTTCTCATGATCCCCACATTATTGCATCTGAAGCTGGACATAGACATGATCTGGCCCCCAGTGTTGCTATGGTATCCAGTCCATCATCCATTTCCACGACCCCTGCTGTGCTTGCCACTGGACATGGCAAAAAGCGGCCTATTTCCCGTCTTCAACCTCGTAAAAGCAAGAAGCTAGCCCGATCCAGAAGCCAGCCCACACTGGCACCATCAGAGGTTGGGCCTAATATGACTCTTATTAACCTGTCCTCTTCACAGATTGCTACTGGAATCCCTGCTCAACCAGGACTGGTTGAACTTGGCACGATTTCAGCTGCCGCATCTCACCGCAAAATGCCTAACATTATAAAACGGTCAAAATCTGGAGTAATGTACTTTGAGCCTGCTCTTCTTCCACAAACAATGCCAATCTCAACTACTGCTCAGCCTGGTATCCTTGGGCATGATTCCTCAACTCACTTATTGCCTTGCACGGTGGCTGGACTTAACCCTAATCAGTCAGTGTTGAACGTGGTATCAATGCCTCCTACAGCACCTGGAAATCTATTGGGAGCAAATTCAGTTTCTTTAAGTACTCCAGGGCTCATTAGCTCAGAGATCACAGGACCCATAAGCAACATTCTCTTTAAAGCGAGTCCACATAAACTGGGCCTTCCAGAGCAGCAAATGGTTCTTCAATCTGGAACTCCCATGATGTCACAGATTGCCAGTCCTGCCCAGACTTCCATTGCTAGTAGCATCTGTGTTCTTCCATCAAATCAAATCAGCATGTCACCCAGCCAGCAGGTAGATAAAGAAGGCAACGTCCATTCTCAGAATCCTGTTACCAAAGTTGTGGCAGATAAGACCATTGATCCCAATACAAACACATCGAGCCAAGTGGCTCTTGCACCGAGTCCTATCACGCAGGACCTGAATAAGGGTCATGTGGTTGGAGTTCATACCCAGATCTCACCTATCTCACGAGCCGCAAGCAAACAGCAAACACTGAAGTCATCTACTGTCACAGCTTCCACGGGCATTGGGAAGGTAAAGCAAAAAGCAAAGAGGACTCCACCAAGTGTAGCCAATACCAGTGGAAAGAGGCACAAAGGTGGACAATCAGTGGCAGTGACAGAATCACAGGGTGTTCCTGGCTCTGCAAATCAATCTTCTTTACAAGGGTAATCACAAGCAATTTTGCAGACTTGTCTTGCCAAATATGCCTTCCTAAAAGACATCAAAGTAAGATGTGTTATTTTGTTTATCTATAGGGCTAAAGAGCATATAACACCTGAGCAGATCAATATGGGAAAGCCGAATGAAAAGGGTTCAAGAAAGAGGTGCCCAAATTCAAGATGTTGTAATTATAATACAAATTATGTAAACATATCATTCCGAATGTGTTACTACCTGGACTAAACAAAATTTATCTTGCTTACAGTAATTCTGTTACTAGAACGTTTGAATCATCCCTTAAGCAGAAGGCCATAGAATCTCATGATGAAAAACCCAAGATTTCAGGTGGGTTTATCTTTAATTATAGCAGACGTACATGGGCTAAGCCTTTTTTATTCTTTAATAGATTTTTGTTAAATACTTTGAATAAATGTTGTTTAAATATTTGTTTCCTTACAGTTCTTGATTGAATGTTTTTGTGTGATGTATACAAAATTCTATGTCCATTGTCTTCAGGTCTTTCTGGTCAGAATAGTGGCAGAGCACCTGATGCTCTGCTGGTGGCCACTCCTGATCAGAAGGACAACGGACAAAATTCCTCGTCAGACTACAAGCCCAAAAAAGGACTCCTGTTTGAAATCTGCAGTGATGATGGCTTTAAGATCTGCTGTGAGAGTATTGAAGGTAGGTTTAATTTGACATTAGTTAAACGTCAAAATAAGTGCAAAGGTTTGTTTTGATTAAACTTGATATTTGCATACTTGCTTACAGAGGCGTGGAAATCTCTGACAGATAAAGTCCAGGAGGCACGCTCTAATGCCAAACTCAAAGAGCTATCCTTTGATGGTAAAGCCACATGAACACCATATGATTGTTTTACACAATATTCAAATCACTATTATGTACAGTCAGCTCCAGAATTATCAGCATCCTTGGTAAAGATAGGTAAAAAAGGTGATGAAAAAATGTGTTTGTGGTTAATTAGCTTAATCTCACTGAAAATATGAGAGAAATCTATCCTTTAATTGAAGTAAATTTATTCTAAGAAGAAAAAAAATAAATAACTTATCCAAATTAAAATAAATTAATTAATTAATTAACAAAACCACGTCTCAATTATTGGGCCATGCATTTTAGTACTTTGTGCAACCTCCCTTTGCCAGCATAACAGCACTTCTCCTATAATGCTTGATGAGATTGGAGAATTCAGAGCAAGGAATTTAAGACCACTTCTCAATACAGAGTCTTTCCAGATCCTCCAGGGTCCTAAGTCCTCTCTTTCAGTGTGAGAATAAGCTAATTAATCACAAAGACATTATTTTATAACATTTTTACCCATCTTTACCAAGGGTGCCCATAATTCTGGAGCTGACAGTATACAGTCAAGCCGGAAAGTCTGCACACCCCTTTCACCTTCTCCACGTTTCATTACATTACAGACTTATTCTAC
>JAOUQW010000047.1:9479896-9495830 GCA_028565825.1 Olivaichthys viedmensis | reverse complement strand
TGGGTTCAAACCTCAGCTCCGCCAAGCTGCCACTGTTGGGCCCTTGAGCAAGGCCCTTAACCCTCCCTGCTCCAGGGATGCTGTATCATGGCTGACACTGCGCTCTGACCCCAGATCACCAACATGCTGGGATATGTGAAGAATCAAATTCACTGTACTGTACTTGTATATGTGACAATAAAGACGTATTCTATTCTAATACTCGACATGAGCGCGTGCCGAAAAGCTTCTTTGAAATGATTGTTCATTTCTTGATGAATAGATTTGAATATAGGTTTACTGTATATAGGTATAGGAATTTAGGAAAAAGGTTTACTCATTTCAAACAGTTCTTACAAGAGACAGCGACAGCCGGGCAGGCCACACCGTTTCTTGTCCATGTGCCAGCGGGTTTAGCCCACGACTACATCTACACGCCCTGCGCGCGCCACTTTCGCCTCTTACGCTTGCGCTATGCAAATCTCGCTGTGTTCTCGCGGTGCGTCGTAACGCAGCAGTCTTTCTTCGCTCCGCTCCCACATTGAACAGCGGCAACTTTGCTCCCAGTACTGCAGCAGGTTTTTTTTTTTTTTTTCTTGGGGGGGGGGAGAGAGAGAAATGGCTCAGCGAAAGGTCGCACTTACAGGACTTTACCTCCTCATTTCGCAAGGTGAGTGAGAGAGAATCTTTTATTGAGACCCTTTTTCTTTTTCGTGCGCTTTTTACAACGAAAAGTTTTGCCTGCGACTGATGAGAATGGGCTGTCAGAAAGTGATGCTCTCGCTTCTGGGTGTCTGTATAGGGAGCAGGTGACTACCAAAAAAGCTGAACCGTACTTCTGGCATTGACCTGTATCCTAATGAAATCACCGACCGTGTCCGTTCTCTTGGTCATCTTGCGTTTCCAGTGCGCGTGCACAAGGGCGTTACTTTTGATCGAACATTGGAGGGGTTGAACAGGACCTCTATGTGGGGGGGGGCATACATCCCCTGGAAAGAAATGGCAAAAAGCTATTAACCAGCCTTTAGAAATATGCAAACATATAACGAAGGGTAGATTAATTATTGATTCAAAGATAGAATGGCCACATATCTACATATATATTCTGTTGGGTTTCATAGTGACAAGTTATAGATATGAACTTTTTCATGCATGAATTACTAAAAGCATGAAACATTTTTTTGGGAGATATTTTACGACTCGGAACTGCATAAAAGCTCATGTGTTTCTACATTATCTAAATATCACATTTATTAAAAGGTTATGGAACTCTCCACGTACTGCGTAATAGAAGTGAAAGGAGGGTAAAGACCACAATTAATGAAAAAGACTTGCAATGCGTTTCTAAGCATCCCGGCCCCACACCCTTGAAAAAGTGACACGTCCATTTGGAAAATGATGTTTTTATTTAGATGTACCTTTTTATTACGTAACAGTCTTTAAGAATTTCAATTGAGTTCAGTCGCATCACAGCTCCTTCTAAACATTAAATGTCACAGTAACATGTACAAATCTGTGCTAAACACACCAAAAGGCATACATTTACTCGTAAGAACTGACAGTAATATGCTGTTCTTGACGGGAGTATGAAGTCAGAGAACGCTTATGCTCTTGTTTCCTGCTCTGGGTGTAACAAGATCAATATTTATTATATCAGTATCAGTATGAATAATACCAATAAGGCAGCCATGGTAGCATTTATTATATTAGAAAAAGCAATATTTTTTTCATGTTTTATTACCAACTAATTATTATCAAAATTAATTATTGTCGGTGGTGAGGATTATATGGCCGAGTTATAATTGAGGTGATATTTATTCTTATTATTCTCAGGTGTAAACTTTTTGAATTGATTTTGGAAATTCTCTTTTATTTTCAATGTGACAGGCAAGACGTAACCCGAATGGTTATACAGAACATTATTCAAAACATACAATGTACTATATGAATGAGTCCTGCATTGGGCAACTCAGTTTATACAACAGACAGCATAGATATATAAGGCTGAAACAACATATTGCTGTAGCTTTATTGGCAAACAAGTCTGTGTTTGTTGTCAGGACATGCTTTAGTTTGGGTCAGGCTGTGTTTTGGAGAGCTATGAAAATTGTAACATATCTGAGTGGCGTACACTTCAGAGACCACGAGTCTTTGGTAAATGGAGCCACTCATGAGAGCACTGTGCTTGCTTTTGCAAAAACAAGCAACTGGATCACAGAATTACCCAAAACATTATCAAACCACAACTAAAGACACCTACAAATTATTTATTATTTAATTGTAGCCCTTTTTTAAACAATCCCTTGCATCTCACATGAACCACATCTGTTAAGTGCTTTGTTGTTTGGGAAGGATGTTGAGTGGCAGTTGCATCCTCACAAGCCTTGTCCTAATCAAGGCATTTCACCAGTTCCCTTCGCCCGCTCGTCTTTTTTTCTAACTTCCATACTCTAATTCCCCAAATACCTGGGTCTCTTCATGTTTGTTTCTTTTGACCTTTTGACTTTAAGTGCTTATCCCCATTGTGCTGACCTCCTGTTTGCCAATGTTCCACTTTTGTCTCTGATGTCACTCCTTTCGTTGTCCTCTAATTCGTGTTAAGTTGAATTCCTTAAGCACATAAATTTACCTTTACATTTATTCATTTGGCAGACACTTTTAGCTAAATCAATTTACAAGTGAGGCAGAATTACAGTCCAAGCATAGAGGTGTTAGAAGAACCAACAGTGATAGAAGTTTACACCAACTGGCCAGAAAAAAGTGCAACACAAGGGTGCTACAAAGACTTGACGTCAAACAGTCAAACTATAGGAATGACCATTCTATCTTTGAATCAAACTATGAATGAATTATCAAACCATGAATGATACAGTCTTGGAAAGTCAAAAAAGGCTTTGTTCTTTCTTATTTAACTTCCTTCTAATCCACCTCTGGATTAGATTGAAATACTTGGTTGTATGTCTTCAGCCTTTTGTTGCATTTCAAAAAGACACAATGTGGCATGATATATTGCTGTGGAAATCTAAACTGTGGATTTTGTCCTCTGCATGTTTAGCATGCTATTTACAGCAGTGATTGACAACAAGACTCATCCCAGGCATGCCACATGCTCAGCTCTGAACCTCTCTACAGTTGGAGGTCATTTAAATGTCTAAACTAATAACTGTGACATAGGTTAGAACTTTACTGCCTGCTTGTTGCTATCTATACTACGTATAATAGGAAACAGATTTCAGAGCTACTGTATCTCTGAGCCTGCTTTGCTTAGCTCAGTTGGCTGAATGTACCAATGAATATATTATTATACCATAGATAAAGAATGGACTCTTTGGACATTTGAGTATTTTTTCTAATGAGATAAACAGAACTGAACCTGAACTTAATCAATTATTGTCTGACTGTACACATACTTCAACATCACAAACAGCTTCAAATAGTCTCAGTGCACAAAGACTCTGTGAATGGGCTCACTATTATGCAGATCCTATTAAAGGATGTCTCCTGACTCATCAAAGTGGCAATGCAAAAGAATTCCAGCAATATCTGTGATAAAGAGGAAATGTGATTTTACTGACACCATCTAATTATGGGTTTAAGGTCAGTCTCATAATCTGGAACTGCAGTGTTGAAACGTATCATCATAAAGCAGTCTTCTAAAGGGCTGTGGAGCAACAATAAAAGGCTTTGTGTATAATCTTACAATTTGGCGATCTTGGCAGAACTCTACTTGAAACAGAAGCAAATAGATTTTCTTGTGGTAGGACAAAGTGTCTGAAATGCCAATTTAAAATTTTTCCAATTTGAAATGGTCTCCAGTTTGCCAAAAAATAGAATAGCTAGTTAATTGTTATAAAAGAGTCTTGGATCAGTGGTACAAAAAACTTTATCCTGTTATGGATTAGGTAATTGATAATGTTAAGCATTCCCATTTTTTAGACTGAAGCTCATGCAACATGAAAACCAGCCACATTTTACTGCAGTAAGAGACAAATTTGCAGTAATATTATCATACAATATAAATTTGGATTTACTCGACCTCAACGCATATTTAAGGTGGCAATTAGAATGACTGAGAATGTCCAGGGTGACGTCTAGTCCACAGTGTGTGTTTTTTCTAAGAGATTCTCAGTGGCTGAGCTTTGAATGAGCCTGAGTGATTGCAGCTGAATTCCCATTACAGGGAACGGCTTAGACAATTTCCCCTTTTTATGCCTATGAGATTGGATCTCATCTCACACACAACTTCTTGCTGTTCACTTCCCAAGAAAAAAGGACTAATAGACAAAGCCTAAATTTGCATTATTTTCCCTCCATATCAACATTCAACCTCATACCATATCTGTATGACAGAAGAAAGCTTTTGATATTGTCCTTCTAAGGGTACTGTATAAATATGTGTCTGGATAATTCATTGTTGTTAAGATTAGCCTGACAGTATCCAGACCTTAACATGAGCAAAAAAAGCTTGGAAATGTGTTCTCTTATTAGAGAACGGCTACAACTGTGAATTACAACTTCATGTTACTGGATGTTTTTGTAAAAATCTTTACACTTCCCGAGGATGCACATTGTAATGTGAAAATATTAAACCCATCCTCCCACCCATGAATCAATTTTTTTTCCAAGAGCCCCAAAAGCATTACAGGGCAAGATAGACAAATGTATGTATGTAGAATTAAAAAAAAAATACTGCCTGTTTGTACATTTAGGAATTTCCAGATTGGGAGTCAGTTACCACAGGGTTTTCTGGGAGCGACAGACAGCAAGTTTATTTACATTTAGCACCTCCAGGTACTGTGTAGATGCATGTATTTGAAGCTATGGCTTTTCATCTATAAGGTTCTTCTTTAACCACAGTGAGTGGAGTAATGTGGAGTTAAGATCATATCAGAAGCGAAGAAACGTCTTTTTGCTATTTCACTTTGTCCATGGAGACATATCCAGAATTAAGCAACGGAAACTCTAAAGTTCTGTAAGTACAATGCAAAAAGTGAAGACTGCTGCCAGCCATCCTGCACCAGTATCAGGAACCATGGTACTGTTATAAGGCTGCCAGAACATTTAAGTAACAGACTCTAAAAAACAGAGTGCCCAGTCAAATAGCTGGTGTCTGTTCAGAAAATCTGCTGACAGAGAGTCTAAAATCTAGTCCAGTTATGGTGTAGGAGTTACTATGTTCCTCTTTGTTGAACACCTGAGATGATGCCATAAGTGACCTTGAGAGTCTACATACTCTTTCCATCATCCATTATGATCTTTTGTTAAGACTAGCAAGCAGCTGTTCACACCTGGCACCCACTTTTCCAATGAAGATCAAACTTTCAAAAAGCAAGCACACCCAATGCCTTCCATCACTTTTGCTGCTCAATGTGAGCCTTTTACCACATTACAGCCTTCCTATTTCTTTTTTAGCTAACACCTCTGCCAGTTCTGACTTTCGGGCATTTAAGACGAAGCCTAGGGTTTATAATTTGGTATGAATTTATATTTAGAAGTTCTATGTAATACATAGGCAATGCATTATACAAAAGAAAAAACAGGTAGAGGAGAATGATTTTATATGGTGGGGATTTCAATATTAGGGAAGAGGGAGGAGTTTTAGGTGTGGTGTTTCTTCCAAAGCAGAATATGAATATATTTATGGCTCAGGGTTTACTTTTGATTTGATTATTATATTGTTATATCACTAGATGTCTAATTTGTGTGAGAACTACTTTTTTTAAACATCAGTAATGGTAATGTTATAGATTCATTTTGGGTGGCTACTCCATTCATTTTGGTGCATGGTGGAAGCACTGGCATTGCAGAATTACAGTATTTGCAATGCCAGTACTTCCTCCATGTATTTTAAGTGATTTTCATTTTTTTTTCATTGTAGGCCTCTACATTTATTTCATTGTGTTCAGTGGATGTATTCTTGAACCACAGTGAAAATTTAAATGTAATTTAAATTTTGTTGGTCAACCATTAAGAAGTGCCCTCCAGTAGGAGTAGATTTAGACTTTTGAGTTTGAAGAGGTAATTCACTCTTATGTACAAAAAGAGCACTGACCCACAAAACTTTCCCTACAGAAGAGGCTCTGTGTAGGGAGCCATGCAGCAGTCATCTGGGAAATTCCTCTATGTTTGTGTTGACTAGGGCTGGAGAACCAGCAAAATATGATTTTGATGTCTTGATAGAAGTTTAGTTCTGTGTCATGATCACTATGGAAAATTACAACTAGATGCCTCACACTGAGCACTGGAAAAAAGGTATATATTTAGAACCCAGCTATTCCTTATGTCTTCTATCAGTATTTTCTGTCAGGATCCACTTCAAAACTGATACCAAGCTTCTCTCCCACATACGTAACTGCATTACAGTCAATGCAGAGGTGCACTGTGGTGATAGGGAGAAATAGTTTGGCCTGGGTACAGCACACTATCTTACAAAAGCAGCAAAGAACCACAGAGCTGCCTTTCGTGGTGCTCTGCAGGCCTGAATAGAGGTCTTGTATGTCGGTGAAGCCTGGCATAGTAGCACAGCCATCTTTCTCCACACTGTGATATCCTCCACTGTGTCTTACCTCTAAAAATAAACATAACAACATATTGAACAGTATATTTTACACCATACACTGCAGATGTGATACAGTATGGTGTCTGAAATGTGTCTGAAATTGTCCTACAGACTGGATTTAATTTTCTAATCAGTTGCTTGCCAGTTCCTTTTGTCTTGGCTATTTTCCGGTGATCTTACTACTACTTCACAACACAATTCATGGATGTTGCATTATGTGACTTCCCTTGTTCTCATCAATGACATTTTCCAGGTGTAGGCTGAAAACTGCTCTTCTCTCACCACCAGTGGACAGCTGTTACATCAAACGACCATTCTACAATGTGTGTGATCCTACAGTTCTGATGCCTGCTGGGATTGCTGTGTTTAATGGTGCGAGAGGTTTCACAGATCCGGTTTCTTTCAAGTGGTCAGCAGCAGAAAACTGCTGCCTAAGCAGTAATGATGGCCTAGGATAAGTTAATAGACATTCTCTCTGTCTCTCTCTATTTCTGTAAGGTAATATTCAGGCAATATTTTCCACGATTCACCTTTATTTACAGTAGCCTTTGTACAGCCCAATCAATGTTAATAACACATAACTGTCTTGATTTTATACTTCTAATGAACTTATATGTGATTCTCTAAATCCACACAAAGCCCAAATTTCTTAATAGCATCAATTTAAAACTAAAAGGCTAAATTTTAATTAAAAGAGTTTGACTAATTATAGCATCACTTACAGTTTGGTACTATATGACATACAGTAGCGTGAAACAGTCTTCTGGTCTCCAACATCATTGTAATTAATAAATAAATTTATTAATCTTCAGTAACCACAGTAACCTGGTCAGGTTTGCGTTGGATCCGGAGCCTATCCTGGGAACACTGGGCGCAAGGCAGGGATACACTCTAGATGGGAAGCTACTTGTGATGTAGTTTGAGCCTTGTGAGAATATAAATGAACTTTTGTCAGCAGATTTGTCAGCATAAATATTTACTATGGTGTATTGAACCACACAATTACAATAGCCTAATAAAGTGCATCTCTGAGAGCTGTGATGGAGTATAAAGTTTAGATTATAAAGTTGGAAAGTTGTTTTAGCTAATGACAGTGGACTATGTATGTTACGATATTTGCTGTATCAAGCTGTTTTAGGCAGAGTGGATATCTGCTCAATGATTTGGCATGCATTTGCTCTGTTAGCAAAATAATTAATGTGTTCCTAAAATGTGTCTTGGTACCCCTTGAGAGACAGAGTTAAGGATGAAAGTTCAGAGTGAAAGTAATGTTAAACATGTTCTGAGAGATTGTCCTCAGCAGCTGGACAGAGGACATTACCCTTTGAAACCTAACACACTCGATTAGTTGGTCAGTTATGCGTGGCCTTTTGTGTCTGTGGACTGAACATTGCTATTAGTGTCATGTTCTACCGTGCTGAGCAAAAGCAATCGAGTGCATTGGAAAACATTTTATGCATGTACAGTATTTTCGTTTTCTGTATGTGAAGTTTTCCTTATTTCTTATGATCTTTCACTTTATACTGCTCTATTTTAAACAATTTGTTGTGGGAAGAATGAGAAGAGGCTCTTATATGTTCAGTGTTTTGTGTGATATAAAAATACATTGTCTCCACTGTGTAGCAATGAAAGTCTTAAATAAGAACAACACGTTATACACGACATGTTTTTCCTGAAGTGCCGAATGCGGAGACAGAGGGTGCATTTATGAACGGTTTGTTTTCACATCACATGATAGTGAGCTCATGAGTAGAGTTACAAAAATAGCCTATTTTAGGACTTTTTCTGCCTACCTGATCTGAAATCAATGTATGCTCTTAATGCCTTGGCTTGGACATAAAGTATTTGAGAACACTTTCATTTGCTTTCTTTTGTGTACAAGGTTTACAGGAAATCATGGAATTATTTTATTAGATTATGAAAAGCTATACACTCTTGGAAAAAAGGTTAAATCTAGAACCCTTAAGGGTTCTTCGGCTTGTCCCTCTGGAGGAACCCTTAAAGGTTTTATGTAGAACCCTACAACAACTGATAGTGTTTCCTTATCAGAGAGAGTTTCAAATGGAACCACTTGAGGAAAGTACTCTTAACTATCCAAAAAGCCCTTGAGGAACCTTTTTTTCTAAGAGTGACATTTCAAGGTACACTTATAGAGATGTACAGATGGCATCCTGAGTTAAATGTTGACTGTGGATGAGTAATGTATGGTCAACATACTCAACCCCTGTCCCTCTCTGAGAAGATTGATGAACTGAGAAAATGTCACCTCTTTACAGTTTCCTTCTCTAGTCTAGACAGCGTGTCTAATCTGCACAGACTGATACCTCCTGTCTCACTATTATATGTGAACACTTTTGGAGTTAGTGGCTGGTGTCGGGGCTTGCATTATGAAGCCTCTGCAGCTTTTAGGCATGAAGTGACATCCATAATGGTCTTCTTATCCTGGCTGCCACATTCGGTGGGGTTGCCAGGCAGTTTTGCCCTTTCTGATTGTTTTACACTGGCCCTCTGTTCCTCCTCCTGAGTCCACGCCGTAAGTTTAGATGTTCCCATGTACTTAATACATAGTTTAATGCCACTGAATGTGTCTTGTGACAATTAATTTCCCCTTCAATTACTAATGTCTCCTCTTTTAGTAACTCCATACTATCTATAATGTTGGTTGCCTTCTATTGACTAATTCATTCTTGATCCAATCTATATCTACTGTATATCTTTATCATACTGATTCTTACTGATTCTGATAAGTCAGTTTGCTTTTCATTGAAGCATCAGATGGCAGGGTACACATAGTAACACCTCAAATAATTTTCAGTACGGCATCTGGTGTCTGTTCTTTATCTAGTCCTTTAAAGAAAACTTCACTCTCATCCAAACACTAGTTCTTCAATGTAAACTTTCTTGGCTGTTGGGAGGAAGCACAATGACAGTGTAGCATTCTGGGGAATTCCTTTCCAGTCTTAGTGAATCCATTTGCATCACCGAGAAAGTGAGTATGACAGTAAGAAGACTTGGGCACAGTTTCAAAGTTCCATTCTTTGGAGCGGATGTTGATTGTAGAAAAGCGGGGGATTACTTAGCCTTCCATCAGAAGTAGAGACTTCTACTCTCCAATCGTTATGTTCTGCTTAATAATTGATGCTTCCTGAAACACCAGTCTCTGCTGATTCCAGACATATCAGGAGCCTAGTCAGCATGGTCTATAGAATTTTTTCTTAAATAGCCTGATTGCTCCAGAGAATGTTGACCAACACGACATGGAACCAGACAGATTTTTTTTTAAATAAGCTGATGTAACAAGGTGTGTTAGCTAGCATTCAGCAGTCATAACAATGTGAAGGCTGTAATTTTGAGAAATTTCTTAGCAGTGTGTTTGGTCCTTGTCCTTGTCCCAGAACTTGGTCTTGTCTCGCTTTCAGTGGGTGTATTTCAGTATTTCACCATTTACACTGTCAGCTTTCTGTTTGACTTGCCATTTTAATGGCTAACAATACGCTGAATCTTTCACTTGTACTTGGTCCTAAGGAGAGTACGATAACAGCAGCAGATAATTACATCCTTAGAGAATTGAATGTGTATTGACTTGCCACTTGCAACCATAAGATTAACTGTGCGGGGAGTAATGGGCAGCACAACTTGCTACGAAATGTCCTTTCCGTGAGTTGCTTGCAACAACATGTTTCTACCAGAGATATCTTCAAATCCATAAAATGTACATATTGTCACTTTAAAGAATAATATTGAGCACTTGTGGCCTTTCTGTCCATTTCTGGAAATGTCAGATTGATTTGATTGTCTCAATAAAAGATGGCTGATCTTTAAATGAGACATGCTTGGCATGGTCCCCTGCATTTCCGTTTGTGTTATGACCAACTTCATCTGACCAACCAAATGCATCTGAATTCCTGTTTGAATCCTTGCCTCATTTGTCAGTCACATCTAATGTGGCCGTGATTACCTAGAAAAAAATAACTGATGTCAATCAAAAAATCCAAAGTGATATTGTAACATCTAGAATTTGTCGCTACAGGAACCATGATCTCCCCTTTTGGTCACTCTAGAACAATCTGATTCCATTCCATCTTTCATCAATGCATTCCATTTATGAAACTTAAAATATGTTGAACTTTCAGAAATTGCTAATGTTTTTTCTTTAAAAGCCCTCCCACACAACACTGTGCCACAGCACAAGTATGGTTCCTTTGGCACGCTCGAAGGTATGAGATCCACAGTACTGAATCATGCCCGTGTCTGCTTCACCAAAAAAGGAGTGAGCTGCTCACTTGTGCTTCATAATGTTGGCTGCAGCAATTACTTCCAGGGGCTGGCTATGTTCAGAGATGTTGCCATTGAGAGATGTTGCCATTGAGAGATTTCCATCGCATACCCCATACTTCTTAGGGCAAGTCATTTGACAATATTAATCAGCATAGTACAAATAGTGGCCCACTAGTTTGTTCCCATACTCCATCTCTGCAGTTATTTTTACTTTTCCTGCGTAGACAAGAGTCCAGACTTTTTTCTAAACGTGGGAAAATGGAATGGAAGGGAAATGGAGGAGCATGGGACAAGCCACGGGTGGGAAGCCCTCAGAGACCACAGTTAAGTGCACTTGAGATGCAATACATTAGCTATGGTAACTAATGTAAGCTATTTTTCAGTGGTTTTCAAGCTGTACATGTGAAACTGACCACATTCCAAATGAAGTCAAAAGTCATTTACATCTAAACATTGTCCGTTAGGGGTTTTAATTGAAAGAAAAAGAACTTGCATTTGTTGATTTCTAGTCTTGATTCTCAGAAGATTAAACATATTTATCCCAATCAAAAAATAATTCAAGCCTCTATGGTTCTCTGAAATATCTTAAATGAGTCTTTTAAAAAACAGTGCTGTGCACAGCTCCAATAGAGGGCTCTAGAGTGTTAATTGTGTAGACATGCATTTGTTAATTGCTCAGATTCTGAATATGTGATGATAACATAACTTTGGTGTTAATGGTAGATAAGATTTATTGTAAAAAACAGCTGGGGTACAATGGAAAAGGCATGATTCTTAAAGTTTTATACAGTACACAAAGCTGTCCAAGAAAAGGTCAGGGGATTATTTTGTGGCATAGATAATCTGTGTGATTTCATTCAAATAAACAAAGATAATAATGTAATGTATCATACTGCTTAAGTAGGTAGATTTACTTTACATAGCTCATAACCTTTTCATGTAAATGTCAGCCACACCTGATACAGTGTTATTCTTAAACTCTTAATGTCAGATGTGACAAAGTTGTGCATGGCAGTCCTACACTGATATCACATCCAAATGAACCCCTCTATGGGGGCTGTGCATAATATTGTGTTATGACTAATAATACATTAGTTACACATCACGAGAATACATCATAGGAATTTTTCTTGATGTCAATATCACACTCTTCTGTAGGTCATACTATGCATACTGAATATGCATAGTATACTGTTGATCTGTGGAACCAGAGAAACGGCAAAAATATTTGTCATTATCAGCAGGAGGCTGGTGTTTTTTATATTGTTAAAAACCTAAATTTATCACAGGAAATAGGAGCTTAATAGCTGGGGTTGTGGTTTTCATCCAAGGTTCGCACATGGTTCGACAGGAACACCTTAAATACTTTAATACGATAAGAAAGATTCACCATACGGGTTATAGAAAAGGTGTGTCAGGTTATTTATATATTAACTTATGACATCCTGCGATGCATTCAGAAATAAACAATTAACAACAGGTGCAGCATCCATTAACAATGCTTGTTGTGAGGGTCATTTCGGAAGTGTGTAATGAATAGAATAGAATCCTGTCCTTCGGTCAAACTGTGGAGCCTGAGGCAGACTGTGTATGTTAGGGGTTGCATCTCTGGAGAGAGGGTGTCCTTTTATTTCTTTTGGTTGGGCCAGCTCCAAGGCCCACATGTGGGGCCCATGAAAGGATTTATGCCAGCTCGTAGCCCAAAGTTCAGAATGAGCACATCACAGTTGAGGCTGTGTCCATTTAGGGCTCGGGTAAGTGGGACTCAGTGAATGTTTGATCGTGCTGAATGGCTGAGATGTTGGAGGGTTCAGTCTGGGTTCAGAGGTGCCTCTGAGCACTGGTGTTTGTTGGGACTATCTCTTGGACAGAATCAGCAGGTACCCATATAGCGCTATCCCTCAGGAAGTGGCAGCTGTCTACACTTTTAAGGCTAAGACAGAATTTCTTGCTTTAAAAAAAATACAAGAATGAGAACAAAAACCAACCTTGTTTAGCTGGTAATAGGTTTTTGAGGAGCCCCTTCAGCAATCTACAGATAATCTATGGTTATTACATAATTTCCTGTGTGCATTTTTTAAAACCCTTTTCCCATGCATAAGACTGGGTGTGTGGGTGCAGTTGTGTGTGATCAGGCCCATGGGAGACTGATTGGGCACAAGGTCCAATGACTGTCCAAGCCAAAACACATTTCACACACTCCCAGCAGCAGCCATATCTCACATACAGTATCTGTCTTTTAATGATGAGAATCCCAAGCTACTGGAGGTTAAATTGAGTGTAACTGGAGTGTGTAGGGCTAATTGGGAGGTGTGAATTTAGGTAATCTGTATCTACCATATATGTCATCAAAGCTGTTTGAATGAGTGAAAATGTCTACCTCTATGTTCCTTTCGATATGTTTGGTTATGTACTCAGAATCTTGACAACCAGCTTTTATAGTATTAGGAGAGGAAATGCTGATTTGTACGTGTGATTGGAGCTCATTTATCATGTTCATTTGTTGTATCACTAATTATACAATCTGTAATTATGGCTTCAGCTTGAGTGTACTGTAATACTTCCCAACCAAAATTTTTGTTCTTAGAGTTATCTTTTTTTTTTTTTTAAACTTGCACTTATATTACACAGTCATATTGCATTTATAATGTGATACATATCCCGGGTTCTTTTCTGCCTCTCTGGAAACCATGTGAGGTTCCATGAATGACTTCCCTTTTTGACTCACCAGCTGCTGCCAATTAAGCCTCTCTTCTCCTGTCAGTACAGAAAGAATAAGAGGGCTACTCATTTGCCTCAGTACAAAACAACTTAAGCCTGTTCTCAGCAGAGGCAATATTGGGGTAAAACGTTCAGAGGAAAAAGGTCCGACACTTGCGTCACTCTTGTGTTATGGCAGCTCTGAGTGGATGGAACATGAAAGGATGCTTTATTCATATTTTAGAGAATTTTACATGCAAGGGCTCAGACACAGTTAAAATCTTGGAAACCTTTTTTATTTCTTCCATTTCTCTCCAGGTTAGTCATAGACAATTTCAGAGTACTAGTAAGCCTCTCCACTCTAACGTTCGTCAGTGCTTTTAGTGCATGTACCATCAGGAAGAACAGCAAAGAAAATTGATTGGCACATAAAAGGACTGTATAATGCACGAGCTGGTGTGCATTCAGAGCTTTTTGCTCGGACGCCCACTTTAGGGATGTTCCATGTTTTGTTGTCAATATGTGACTCCTCACTGGAGGCAAAGCAGGTCTGATGGACACAACAGAGTGAGCCAGGCCTGAGCTAACGTCACTAATGCACAGGAAATGCTTTTGTTGGGGAAAAACTAATTAAATTTCTTTAATGGGTAAGCATCCTTCATGCTCAGTTTCCGTCTCACAGCACTGGCTGAAGCATGCAGATGGAAGGACTTAAAAGACCACTCATGCACACAATAACATCAGAAATACAAGAGGGGTATCATTTTAAAGTATCATTTTATTCTCTGCTTGATAAATCTTCTATGTTTTTCAATATTTTGGCTTAAACAATTGGCTAAAGTCTAGATCTATGGAGCTATAGGGTACTTTTAGGGGGAAAAAACATTAAATTTCCAGCCGGCGACTTGAACACTGGGTCACTATTCTGTGGTGTAAATCAAGCCTTTATTCTTACTGAGGAGTGACACACTGGAATGCTGCACATTAATACGGACATGGGTGGGCTCAATGAATTCCACTCATAGCGTTTTTCCGTCTCTGCTACTTATCACTTTTTGCTGTGCTCCCACCATATCGAGCATTTGTTATGGGAACGTTGTCTGGTGCACGGCTAAAACAATGCACATGTGCTTTGGATACACTAAGACATTTTTTTTTTATTCCATCTTTGATTGGTCATCAACAACAATATTCAATTTCAAACTCCTTTTAAAATGCGGTTCAGTAATCTAGGTTTGTCTTGTGGTTAACTGACTGTGTGTGTGTGTGTGTGTGTGTGTACAGTATGGGCCCAGCTAGAGGTCAGCATGGAGGACAGGGTGGAGGTGTTCCTGGACAACGTAGCAGAGATTCCCTGCATGTACAACATGATTGGATCTGCCAGTTCACCAATGATACAGTGGTTTGTGGTAAGTCACATATTATTTTATATATGTTTTAATTACTGCTTTCTAGGAAGCACGTTGGAAACATTGTAAAAAAAAAAAAAAAAAGGTGCAATATAAATAAAGATTCTTCTTTCATGCACAAGCGATTCTCATGCATTCTTATAACCATTATTCATATATTTTTTTACTTCTTTTAGAAATCAGCAAGTAGCAACAACAGGGTGAGGATCTACTTCAAAGACAACAGCGGGGAGATTGAGGACCAGGGCACAAGTTTCTCTGGGAGGATCAATGTATCTCACTCTCAGGACGGCATGGTGGGAAACACCATTCTGACCATCAACACTGTACGAGTCAGTGATGAGCAAGAGTTCATCTGCCAAGTGAACATGGATGGAGGCAGTGAGGAGGGACACACTCGACTCCTTGTGTTCAGTAAGTCCTTCTCTTTAGACTGATCACACTCACATAAACACTGGAATGGTGAAATCAAAATGGTCATTTTTGCTCTTTGGATTAAAGGTAAAAACATTCATATGAAGCGAAAGCACAAAATATAAGGAAAGAACTCCTTTAATTTAAGAGTACATTTAAAAATTATAGGACTATTTAAGCCCCTTCAAAATAATTGACAAAAACATTATATAAATGATATAAAGTATTACAATTTCCACTCAAAAATTGGAGAAAGTACTTTTTCTTCTAACAGAAATCATTCTCATAAGAACTTATTTTTTTAAATAAATAGTATTTTCTCTCAAAAATATGTGGCAAAATTATTGACACCTCTTAAAAAAAACATAAAATACAAACAAATTGTCATTCTTATATATATTAATATACTGTATATTATAATATACTTAAAAAATAAATTGCTCTCATTATACAGAAACTATAGAATAGAATAGAACAGAAAGCTCCTTTATTGTCACATATACATATACAAGTGCAGAACAGTGAAATTGATTCTTCGCATATCAGTAAGCTGGGGTCAGAGCGCAGGGTCAGCCATGATACAGCGCCCCTGGAG
>JAOUQW010000047.1:9452841-9470269 GCA_028565825.1 Olivaichthys viedmensis | reverse complement strand
TCTATTGTACATATAGTGCACTATGTAGGTTCTACATTTACAGCATTTAGCAGACACCCTTATCCAGAGCACAGGGTCATGATACAGCGCCCCTGGGGCAGAGAAGGTTAAGGGTCTTGCTCAAGGACCCAACAGTGTCTGCTTGGCGGTCCCACGACCTTCTGATCAGTAACCCAGACCTCTAACCACTGAGCCGCCACTGCCCTTAGGTGCTACACTGCCATTATGTCATTCCCTATGTAGTGAGCACACAGTTAATAGGAAACCATTTGGGCTTCAACCTTCCTGTGTGAAGACAAGTCTGAGATTATTATTTGGATATCCTTCTTGTTTTTTGTAAAAGAAATAAAAAATCTAGCTAAACAAAACTTTAACATTAAATTTATACGATAAATGGTTTATACGATACAAATGCACAGTGTAGTGCTACTGTTAGTGTTTCTGTCTGTGGCAGTATAACATTACAAGCTCAGTAGTGTTCTAATGCATTCAAATACTAAATGTATTTACCTAGTTTTTGTCACTTAGCCAAAAAAGGGAGATGTAATGCTTAACTTTTCACCCACTGTTTATTTTAAATATCAAGTAGTCCATTATTCTTATTTAGCAAGAGCTGAGTTCAGTAACAGAGCTATGAATGTGAATTCTTGAATATGTATGATAAATATGGCGATTCAACAGTCTCCAGCAAGAATTGCAGAAAATTATTCAGAATCATATAACAGTCGGTCTTGAGCCCCCATCCTCAGACTGTACAAGTTCTCTTTTGGCTAGCATGTATAATAATTGTATTTCATATGCCCTCTGGGTGGCAAACATGTGCGCATAGCGTGCAGTTGTGAGACCTGTGACTGGGGTCCTGCCCCAGCGGCACCCTTATCCAGGATCCGGTACTGCAAGTCGAAATTGGCTGAGCCTGGCTTCAGGAATATAGGTAGTGGGTTAAGCAGGCTTAGGTTCCAAGAGCTTAATAACTTTTAGCGACCCCTCTGGTGTGTAACTGAGAGGGGTCTGGTGGTACTGGTTGCCTCAGTCAATCTGACCTGTCATGGATGCACATATCACTCTAGTGTTAGAGTAATCATGAGGTACAGGCCTTGCTTAGTTAAATTATTCATTTTTTGCAGTTTAATTACGAAATTCACAGTTTAAACAACAGGAAACCTTAAATGCCCCCATACTAACAGTTTGCCCCTCTCTTTTGTTCCTTAGATGCTCCATCTCACCCTTCCATTGAAGTAGAATCTTACACCTCTACAGTCACAGAGAAGCTGGAACAGGTAGAGGACTAGAACAGTGTTCACATGGTTAAATTCAGTGTCATGGCTTCAACAGAAGTGGGCTACACGTGGATACGACAGGCCAAAGCTGACAGGACAAGTTGATTCTACTTTCAAGATGTAAAACACAACAATGCAGGATACAAAGTTGAATGACAGTTCTGCAAATACAAATTACTTCGGCCTTGTCCACACTACTATGGATACATTTTAATTATGCACAAGTTTTGGCCTTCTGTCCACACTAAAACAGGTTTTCAACCTTAATTGAATGTGAAGCATATTGGTGGCACGTATACAGCACAATAAAGATCGCACAATAAAGATCACACAATAATAATAATAATAATAATAATAACAACCTCACGATAGCATTATGGTGCAGCTATTGTGATAGTGAACTATAGTTCACTGTAATCAACATCAAGGACCAAGGCAGGTGTTTATCATCCATCATAAAAGAAAAAGCACATTACTGTTTATGAAAGTTTAAAATTAGTTATACAAATATGCTTATAATATTTCAAAGGTGTTTTAAAATCGTCCGAAATGGCACAATAGTCCACATGTGCAACATTACCCCAAACCTCTGCAATGTACTTTTGCGTTTCAGATCGCATCCTGTGAGGTCAATAATGGGTTCCCTGCTCCCACCATCACATGGTACAAAGACAGAGCTCCCTTGCACTCCTCAGACAGGAGTGAGTACAGGATCACACAGCATTGCAGTGTCATAGACTTTTTGTAATGTGCTGTTATTATTCATAAAGTTGTTGATGAATTTCTGTTTCTCTGCCTCAGTCAATGTGCGGAACAGTGTGACCCAGAATCCCAGTGGCCTGTTCACAGTACACAGTGAGCTGTACCTCAAAGTAGTGAAGGAGGATAAGGACACAAAGTTCTACTGCGAGGTCACTTACTTTGTTCCGGGGGCAGAGAAAATGATGGAGTCCAACCGGGTCAACATTATGGTCCACTGTAAGCCACCTGTCTCCAAGTTTCATTTACATGAGACACTGAATAAACTTAATGATAACAACATAGTCACACAAGTGGGAGCGCCATTATGTAGTGTACTGTGTACATTTAATGAATTATTTTTACTTGAAATTCCACATTCAGTTTCATTTTCGCAGTTGTTGGGCTGTTTATCACAAGGCATCTAAAATCATTTGCCACTGGACAGAGATATTAATAGTCAACACAGTTTCATTAGTTTCAGAGCACATGAATCTGCATCAGAGTGTAAATTCTGCCAGATAAGATCAGCTTAGATGATGGCTTATTGAGAGAAGAGTTATTACACAAATATAGAAAAAATGCTCAACAGTTCCTCTGCTCTCTGGTATTTACTATGAAAAAAGCTGTTTGAATGTTGAATTAATTAGATTTTATTGTCATTATATGCAAGAATACAGTATAAGAAAAGCTTTATCATACTCATTACTTTCAGCATTTGCTAAAATATAGTGGAACACTATCAAAACTATGTACACACAACTATGTATTGTTTGTTATTGTTTTATGCCATCATCACAGACCCAACAACAAAAGTTACAGTGTTCCAGGAGTCTCCCAAAAAGCTAGTTAAAGAAGGTGACAGAGTGGAAATCAGATGCCTGGGAGATGGAAACCCTCAGCCACTCAAATCCTTCATGCATAACAATGTAAGGAGTTTCTTTTAAGCCATGCCTTAATTCACACCAATCCATACTGCTGTCTCGTAGTAGTAAGTCTAGGAAATTGGATTGTGTTATAATTTTGAAGATGTTTAACTTCATGAGTTCTACTAAAATTTGCACCTGTGATCTCATAAAACTAACATTACACTGTAGTCTGGAGATATGAATTGATGTGAAACTGCTGTTAAGATTTCATTATAAGTAGATACAGAGTGCAAAAATGTGCATAGCCTTGGGACAAAATGAAGAAGACAAACAAATTTAAAGCAACAAGAAATTTAGCTTTAGGTTTCACAGATGTTTCTTTATTATTACAAAATCCAAAAATGGTCAAATAGTGTATATTAAGACATTTATAGTGAAAAAAATCAAAATTATATTTGCATTTCCCTGTCTGAATATAATATAAACATTTTCTGATAGCTTGTATGCCCGCCATTTGCCTTTATAACTGCCTCCAAACGCTTTCATATCCTCCGAGCAGCTTTTGGATCCTTTTAGTTGTAATATTTGCCCCCATTCTCGACATATCTGTTGTAACTGATGTTACGACAGATATGTCATACACCGTCATCTTCAAATCAGGTCTGGAGACTGAAAGAGCAAAACTTTGACTTTTTGCTTTTGGTTTCTTTTCCAGTTTTATTTGTAGATAAGATTATAATATAGAGCTACTTTTTCCCCCCATTCAAAAACCAGCTACTAATCAGAAGGTCATCTGTTCACGCCTCAGGGCTGCCACTGTTGGGCCCTTGAGCAAGGCTCTTAACCTTCTCTACTCCAGGGGGCTGTATCATGACCCTGGGCTCTGGATAAGGGTGTCTGCTAAATGCTATAAATGTAAATTGGATTGTCTGGTTTTCAAAGATCAGAAAGCCAAGAGAAAATCTCCATAGGTCAGCCAACTGGGTTTCCTTTCTTCACTACAGAAAACAATTTCAGTTGAGACTGACATGCTGGTCCTGAATAACGTGACTCGACTAAACAGTGGCTTATACGAGTGCAACTCTCTGGATACAGTAACCTATGAGGAGGTCATGGGGAGCCTGAATCTTATGGTGCACTGTGAGTAAGAATGAACATCCTGGCTACTGCAGCTACAGAATGATTGCTTAGATGGTGTAGCCCAGTTTCCATGGTGGTGTTTTTTGTTCTTGCAGATTTGGATCCTGTTGTGATCACTCCTGAGAAGACTGATAGCCTTGACCAAGGACAGGATTTGTCTCTGACCTGCAATGCCCTGTCCTCTCTGTCCACGAATGCATTCTGGTACAAGGTAGACCTGCTGGAAATCACACAAATTTTCATGTATGCAGTTAAGTGACAAACATTGTGTTTACCTGTGAATGGGCACCTATGACCACTGGATCTACATGTTATCCATAAAATATTAAAGAGATAGTGGTATTCTATACCAATAAAAGTCTGAGAGTTAAGTATGCTAAACAAGCAGGTAAACTTGAATATGTCTACTTGATATATTTGTAATTGCTGTAAACCTGAGTTGCGACAGGCTTGAATGACCATAAGAAATTTTAATTAGCTAGAATGTAATGTTTGCTAATTAGATAGTTTAAAGTAAGGTAAAAACAGCTAAGCTAAAAACATATTAAAATAGTTTTAGTGCCAAAAGATAGATCTCATATGAAGATATAATAAATAAATTAATAAATATATAATATATAATAAATGCCAATGAAAGACTGGGGGGTCTACTGCCGTCAGTGGATAAGCTATAATTCATGGTTTGTGTTGTAAATAAATGTAAACTAAACAACAGAGTTGTAGACTCATACCCCTTCTGTGTGTGACTGTGTGTAGGACAATGTACTGCTGAATGAAGGCCATGTGCTGAGGTTACAAAACGCCTCCCATGACACGGCTGGGACTTATGTTTGTGAAGTAGGGGTACCTGAGCTGTCCGAATTACAGAGGCAGAACGTTGTGCACATCAGTGTAAGAGGTAAAGTTTTACTAAAGTAAAACAATAATAAAAAAGGGTTTTCCTCACATAAGACTTTGTAATGTCCCTAAATGAACATGAAAAATCAGTTTTAAAAATCACACAAGCTTTTGTGTGAGATTGTGTTGATGTTTGTTAAGTCCTGATTAAAGTGTTTATAAATGATGGCTTTTAGTAAGTATGAAACAAAAAGATGATTTTGTCCCTGTTATATTCTTTCCATCTCTCATTACACTCATATTTCTGCACACACCTGGTATCAACAGGGTCCCTGAGCATGTGAAAGGATTTTGTGTGTATATTGCTAATAACCGAGATGAAGATTGTGTATTTTAAAATTTTGTGTATTTAAGCATATTATTCAGAAACTACAGTGAAACTAATAGAAAAATGTATGTAGCTAAAAGAGGTTACGAGAGAAATGTAAGCCTGGAATGAAATAGCCCAGGTCAATGAGACCTCCATTGCTAAGTAGTACACATTGTACTTCTTGTCTCCAGAAAAGCCTGTGATCACAGAGGGGGTGACCGTGATTCCTTTGGAGACCGAAAAGTCATTCAATGTGAGCTGTCGTGCGATAGGACACCCAACTCCCACCATCCATTGGAGCCTCTCTGATAAACAAGTAATGAACACTAACACCACTCCGTCTACACCAGAGGTGTGTGCGGGACTTTGTTTATAATAAACTGACGGTAAATACAGATATTTGCACGTTACATTTACTAAACCACCTGTGAATGAAAACACAGAAATGAATGCTCCACGCCCCCATGTACTTGATGCATGCGAGCAGCAGCCCATGTAAATTGAAAATTTGTATCCATTGTAATTTAAGACTTTTAATGGCGTTTTACTGAACATTATTGAAAATGTACCATCTCTCTTTGTCCCGCGAGCTTCATATCTGACCACCTGCTCCTGCAACTTTTTTGTTGGGCCCAGCGGGTTCCAATACACACCTCTAGTCTACACTGCAACAGGAAAGAGGCCCTCATGTAGCCTGATACACACTCAAAAACATCCTTTCGCAAACAGAGCAAGTGTTTAGTATGACTTATTTTGCTCCTCATTATTATTTGCATTACTAATTACTTGGCATATGGCAACATGTTATGCTATATATAAATATTCAATACAGGCAAAATTGATATCATGGACACTGATATATTGTCAGTAGAGTTAATGTGACTATATATATTTGTATTGGATTTTATTCTTGTATTTATGGCTGTGTTCTAATTCACGGTTTGCCTACTAATTACCTAACTATGGAGGAGAACTCTCTGTAGTTTTATTGGTACTGAACTCTTTAAAAATAAAAAATAAATAAACACCAAAAAACCCCTCATTTAAGCTTCCAAAAGAGGTACTACTTGGAACCATCTCTGATCTGGTAACACTCCGTTGTAGGATTTTTCCAGAGTGACTAACTGAAGAGCCCTTTAAGGGTTCTAGATTTAACTTTTTCCTGAGTGTGTGGTTACGAAATGAACTTGCCGTTTACCCTCTACTCTGTGTTGCATGTAGGTTCATCTGGGTAGGTGGGACACCTGGACAGACAACAGTGTTCTCAGCATTATTTCCATCAGAGCCACTTCTGACATCACAGCTTCCTGTAGGGCCACCAATGATCTGGGCACAGCCGAAACTTCCCGCCACATTCAGGACAGTGAGTTTCTGTTCACCCAAAACACGTTTTCCAGTCGATGGTCTCGTACTATAAATGGCCACTTGATACGTCATTTGTTGTTGTGCGTTTGACGTTTGTTGGGGCTGTTTGAGAGCCCACATTCAGAGTGTGTTTGCATACAGATGGATTTTAGTGTAACAGGAGAAGTCACCTGATGGCCAGAGTGCTCTCGTGCGGTCTCCTGACTCCCATTAGCTTCCTGTTCAGCTTTCTATCAGCTTGGCAGAACTCTCTCTCTGTCCCATGCAAATCAGAGAACTGCAGCTCTACATGGGTGAAAATTAGATTAAGGAGCCACTGCCTCTACGGGAAGTAGATCTGGGCCCCTCTTGCTCATTCTGTTTTGGTTCTCAAACATAATGGAATACTGATTGAAAGTGGTTTTCCTTGAGTAACTCTGTCTGAAACCCTAATCTTAACCTTTGTCTTCTCAGCACCAGGAACAGCCAAAAAAATAAAAAAAGGTTTGTCTAATTTCTCTAACTTAATAGCGCAACATTAGCATGCCTGCTCACGCTTCACTGTCTGCCTGCGCATCCTGCAGCCACAGCACTGTTATTCCACCCTGAAGACTCAAGATATTTATTTTATGAGCCACTGCGCAAAGTACATCATACAGTATTATTACTTAAATTACTGTAACCTATAAAGTCACCTTTGACTAAATGCACATAAGTCGTATTCTTTTCACCACTGATGAAACTTTTCCTCTAGTACTGTTGAATACATTTTGAGTCGTACGCCAGCTGCTGATGGAATGAAAATGCTTTCTGGCTTCTTTTCCAGAATCACAAGCCATCATGCGTTCACTATTTTCAGTCTGTGATCTGTGACAGAACAAAAATAATTGTTAGCCTTGCCACAGATTACAGATGACCTTAATATCTACACAATCCCATGCACTCATTAGTGGTTTTGTGCCTTTACTTAGATAAAGGCTGTCTCATTTTCAGTCACTGAAGTTAAAGAAAAGTCCAGCCAAAACCAAATTGCTGTATTCCGTTCAGGCCAGAATCCAAATCAGGTGAATTTTACTGTTCTCACACACCCACTAAACCTTGTTATTAAGTGAACAGTTGAATCAGGATCGTGTGAGCTGGTGAATCACTAAACTGTGCTGGACTCCCCATTGTTAGGATATTGGTGTGGACTTTTCCTCTAAATGTAAATGTTATATGAAGCTTGTAAACATTGCCTGCACTTTCTTGTTTGTGCCATCAGAGGGCAATGGAGTCATCATTGCCGTCATCATTATTTTCATCTTACTGCTGGCCATTCTGGGCAGTGTGCTGTACTTCCTGTACAAGAAGGGCAAGATCCCATGTGGGCGCTCAGGGAAGCAAGATCTGTACGTCATTTTTATTTTATTTTAAAGATTTACTTAATTTGGCAGACCAAATTACACATGCCCACCCATATTCCAAGTGAGAAACATGATCTAACGCAGCACTTAACTTTCACTGTTCTCAGGACGAAGGAGAAGGCCAGTAGCGATGACATCGTTGTGGAGATGAAGAGCAGCAAATCCGAGGAGGCGGTGCTTCTACAGGGAGTCAATGGTGATAGAAAGACTCCCAGTGACCAGGTTGTTACTCCAAAACTTTAATACCTGCTAATAAAGTTTATCATATGACACATGCTACATTTTGAACACACAGCACTGTGCAGTTTGCTCCAGAAAATGTTCCAGTACATAGTGTGCGAAGGCCTGGTTACATGAACAGGCTCACTTACAAAAGCAAGAATGTAACTGAAAAGTTTTCAAATGTGATTTATAATGTTATACTTTTTCCCATGTCTCTCCCTTAATGATCATTGCTGACTGCAGTGAGGTGAATGGATAAGCAGAGCGGACAGGCCACTAGAAGTCTACTACACTCTCTCAGCTCTTTCAGGATGGACGTCTCAAAGCAGGAGAATGCGCGTCCTCCTTATAGGACTGCCACATTTAATCCTCCACTGTGAGCTGGGACAGAGATTCTGCTCTTTATGTTCTACATCATGTATATATGAAATACTGTACATTTGTAGTTATTTAAAATTATTTAGACAAAACCTGAAGTGTTCTTTGTGATCGAATTAAGTCTTTCTTGTGCTCGACCAAGATTCGGACGAGAGACCTCTGCTGAAGGGCCCTTCGTCAAGTGTCCAAGTGCTTGCTGTTGTTTTGTCTGTTCAAATTGCTCTCACTGCTGCCTCATTGTAGTCTGTTCACTGAAACCCTTGAGAGCTTCCTCACACTACTGTGCTGATCCAACACTGTAAATGCTTCACCTGCCACTTCCAAAAATGCTTCCAGTCACATGTCTGAGGAAGAAAATTCCAAAAATCTGTTCTATCAAGATTAAAAAAAAAAAAAAGATTTTATTATTTTTATCTAGTCTTTTTAAAATATGTAGAATGTTTATTATGCTAAAGGAAAAACAAACATTCACACAGATCTGTACATGCACATAAATCTGACCCACTGAGATAGTTGGAATATACATGAAATGTTGTAATGTTGTAATCCTCATTGATGCAGGAGGTATTATAATTTACTTTCTGATGCTCATGATCTGCTGTCGTTTTATTGCATTATATGTAAATGACGAATTATAATCTGACCCAGGTTCCAGTTTCAGAAAAGTTGTGAATATGATAATTAATTCAAGAGTAAGTGCAAGTAACAGTTTGACCAATAAAAAAAAGAAAAAAATGTAGAAAAAATGGCCGTTATTGGTTCCCTCATCACTCGCATTATTTTCATAACAAAAAAAAACAAAAAAAAAAACATAAATCATGTGTTAGCACATGGAGATTTTAGGTGAAAACCAAGCACACAGGGCTATTATTATTCAAGCACACAGTTCACACATTATTCTCTACCAAAGCAAAAGCGCACCCAAAGGCACAAGATTGCAGATACCGATTTTGTAAATGCAAGCTAGTCAACCTGATGTTTAAAATGATTGCTAAGTGTCGTATCTTATTTTTGTGTCCGTCACTGGTTCACTCATGCCTTAATATTGTGAAGATATTAAGCTGATTAAAAGGTTGTCCTTTAAAAAATAAAAGTTTCCTTTTCATTAATTGATATACTATTTGGAGAAATCTCAGAAAAAGGAAAAAAGGATTATAACGCAAAACATAAGATCAACTACTGTATTCTTTCAAAACTGCTTTAATAACATAGAAATTCAAAAATTTAAATGACTTTATGAAGGAGGGATCTCTGGGTTGGAGTACATCAACATTAATAAATATCATATCATTAGTCTTTATTTCTTGACAAAAGAAAACACAAGCGACTGGGAGAGGGAATGCACCCCATTGCTTTGCACACCAATGCGTTCCAGTTTCTACAAACTGTGGGGTTACAGAAAGGCTTTTAGTCGTACACATCTGCTCTGTAAATGCTAGATTCCATGTGAGTTTCTCGTTTTTAGGATAATTTAGTTAATCCATTACAGAACATTACGTTCTCAAAATGTCGGTCTTTGTTGGCCCAACTGTGTATGTATGTACAGACTAAAATGTCTGTATTTAATACAGTATATCCAAACTTATTTGGCTTTAACAAACAAACAAAACAAAACAAATTATAAAAAAAGGAAAAAATTCTGAATGAACTGCAACCAATTCATTACTAGAGAGAGGTGAGAGCAATTAGCTGATCTAACCAAAGGAGTGTTAAACTCTAAACAGATGCACCATTCTGAAACTCTCACTCACAGATGTTAACATGATACAAATAAAGGGATCATGGCACTAAGGGACACGGCAGTTTGAATCATGAACATGACGATCAGTAAGGCAAAGCAAATTTCAGAGCTGGACTCGCAGGATGAGATTTGCTCTCTTCCAGGGCTGAGAGGCTGAAGCGCTCATTTCCAAGCCGTTTTATTCCATGAGTTAAGGCGACTACTGATGGTGGCAAGAAACATTCATGAGCATCTGACTTGTTTTTCTTCTTTTTTTTTTTTTTTTTTAATTACATGACATGCACACATGGACTAACAGTACATTTACCTTTTAACACTGACTTCTGTAAATGTCCTCAAATTCAATAGTTCACCTGAAGCTTTGTTTGGATGCAGAGGTTAGTATCGGAGCACAGGGTTAGTTAAACAGCACCAGGTGGATGACTGGACCAGCCTCTGTACCATAAGAGTACCTACAATTAGAGACTGAGGACATTATCTTTTTTCTATTAATTTAATTAGACAGTATAGTACTGTGCATACTTCCAAAGTGATATGAGAATCAGAGGGGGGAAACAAAAAAAAGAAGAGAGAAATCCTGAAATGCTCAGGGAAGTCATTACAAAATGAGGAAAGAGCGCCCTCTCGTGGTCTAAAACAAACGTTCCAGTCAATCAACAGCTATTCAGCATGATGACACTATAAAAGCTCAAGAAGCATTTAACAACGGGCTGTGTGAAAATACAACGGATCACTTACACCATGATATCTTTCACTCATTCACAAGGCCTTATTCTGGGCAACAGAACAATATTTCTGACATTTCTAAACATATGGCACTGCTCACAGTATTATTCACATCAATTAAAAAAAAACAAAAAAACAAAAATAAAATTCTGACATGTACAGGAATGCAAAATGAAATCAGACATAGCCATTTCCACATATTCTATATATACGTGACTTTATACACTATATTTTAAAGTGACAGTATCGGAGCACAAATTGGTATACTGTGTGAAATATTGTAATACATAAGACACACAGGCGCGTGCATGCACACGCACACACATTCATTTTGATATACAATATTGACAAGAAATACAGTAATCAGAATAAAATAAAACAGCTCTGATCTGAAAACAAAGCTTCACTACTTCACATGGTGCAATCAAAAATACTGAACTACTACATCACCTGCTTGCATGCCATCAAGGAAATCTGGCAGATCATTTTCCTTTCTGTTCAACAAGGTTATTGTACCTACAAGCTTCATATTGTGGAAGTACCTGCTATGCCAGTGCAATATTTGAGGGGAAAAAAGCCGGAGGAGAATGAAAGAGCATGTACGGGTGAACATTAATTTCCTCTACAACAGCATCAGCCAGCCTTCTAAACCTGCGTATCGTGCACACAGCGCACTTCCATCAGCGTGCGCCAGAACTCTGAACAACTGTAGAATCTCTGAGCACATCCGAAGACTGATTTGAGCAAAGCTGACATCACTAATAAGGGCCTTGCTAAATTAGTCAAAGAAGGCAACTTCAAAGTAGTCATTCAGTGCTTCTGCCCTGAACAAGAGAATATCGGTACTAGTTCAACATTTCATTGCGCGTTCAATACTGATAGAGTCTGATGTACAGTATTCCTGAGAAAAAAGGGACACTGGAAAAGTCCTGACACAAAGCATCGTCATAAAACCATTTGATAACGCTGCCACTGTACGGCCATTCGATGTTTGAGGGCTAAACCAACTAGTCACTAAACCAGTAATAAAACAAGTATAAAACACACGAGGCCTTCCGCAATGAGTGCCACAATGTGCTTGTACACGTGTTCACATCCTTTTACTGATTTCTGTACGTGCTCCAGTGATGGCAGTGACAGGGGTTTGCTGGATGACGTCTTTGGATCACGTCTGAACACTCGGACCAAAAATTATCTCAAAGAGCGAGAGAACGATGGAAGCCAGCATGGGCCCAGAGCTGCACAAGCTGCTCGCAATTTCAAGTATGCTACATAAATCAAATCAAACTAAACAGATACTGTCACTTTAAAATAGGTTAAACACAATATTCACAAATATACATTTAAGGCTTAATTGTTTAGCACTAACAAGAGTAGCAGCAGTAAAGCACTTCTGAATTAATATAAAACAACAGTAAAACAATAATAATAATAATAATAATAATAATAATATTAAAGTGATCAATGATGATTTCACTTAGACGAACAGCTTTAGACACAAACCAAAATCTCACCAAAACCGGCGTGATTTCGGTCCCGATTTAACACAAAAAACTGTATAAGCGAACACTTCCTTCACACAAAGGTCATTACTTTGTGTCCAACTCCCCGGCCCATTAATGTGTGTTAGAGACTGGCTCTAAAAAAAACAAAAAAAAAACACTAAACAAAAAAGCACACGTATAAAAGCACATCATTCACCACCAGAGTAATGACACACTTACAGAACGAAGGTCACAATACAAAACATGAGCCCTCGTCTGGTTCAGGACTCATTTATCACAGAAAGGTGTCAAATTTCCATCTGGAGCCTAATATTACACTCTTGTAGAGCAGGTTTTACAATCTGCCACCATGTCGTACGTTATTGGATTCAAAAGAGAGGTTGCAATATCTAATTCTGCGTTATAAACATACATCTGTTACAGTAATGCTACACAGCAGCAGAGGCAATGAAGATGACTGATGTTGGTTAAAGCCGACTTCAACTGTTAGCGTCCAGTGACATCACACAGCCGTAGTACTTCTCTCACACACACACACACACGAAACTCTGGAAGTGACTAAGTATCACCGGCACACAACGTTAGATCAGGATCCACTGATGACACCTCAAATGTACAAGACTGCAATATCAGGTCATAGTCTGGGGACTGTCACTCTTGCCATGCCACTTTAGAAAACGACACACACACACACACACACCTCAAGAAAGTACCAAAACAACACAAAAGGCAATTTTTGACATCAGCAAATGTTCAGCTGCAGTTTTACACATTTGACAGAACAGCAGTGCTGAAGGGTCCCTCCCTTTCCCTAGCTGTTTCTGAGGCCTGACAGACTCTGCAGCTGCCCCCAAACCCTCTCCATCCTAGATGTGTATATATTAACTATATTCAACATATGGACTTGTAACATTAAATTATCATATAAAACACAAGATTTATTATTTTTTTTCTTGTCCTTGCTCGAGTTTGACCAAAAGCCTCAGTGGATGTGCAATGCCATGAGGCTGACTTCAAGAACGGTGCTCCTGTTTGCTAACAGCATGCTGGAGCCAGAGAAGGCCTGGACCTCCCGCATGAATGACACGGAGGAGGGCCCTGGAGCTAAGAGAGGGAGAATTAAGACTCACTCTGGGCTCAGGAAGGGCTGCTATGTAAGGATGTGTGCCGTGGAGGGGACGGACACAAACTCGCGCAGGATATTCTTGGCCATCTCGATGTTGTTCTGCGCAATCATCAGCGCTTTCTGGATGTCTTGGTGGGAGTAGCCCTGGCTCATGAGCAGCTCGATCTCGCTGCTGATCTGCGAGTTGCTGGATGCTGCTCCGGGGGGAACAGGGCTTGGCCTGCGGTCCGAGTTGATGCGACGCGGCAGAGGTTTGGGAGGCCGTTCAGGAGCTTCTACAGAGTCGAGCGCTGAAAGAAGAATGGCATTAATGTATTGGCTGCGAAAGTATAATAGCGAGCCTGTTAGGGGCTTCAGGGGCCAGACTTCTCTCGCCTGTGTCGGAATGTCACAAGTGTATGGGTAATGACATCGGAGGTGATTAACGTACACAATAGACCTCAGCGGATGTACTCTATGTCAGAGGTTTCCAACCTTCTAAACGACACTGACCAGACCACAGCCCACAACATTTTAGACAGGCCAGTGTGTGGGTGGTGGAGAGAGAGAGAGAGAGAGAGAGAGGGGCAGGGACGACGTCACGGGTGGCCATTTGCGGACTGCATTGACTGTGATAATGTGTTTGATTATGACTTGCTGGTGGAGATGGTGATAGTGGTGGGAGACCCATCCATATGAATTTCTGACGCCGTGTTGCGCGAATGCACCATGACGCGCACAGGTAGTATACAGCCAATTTGTGTGAAAGAGAAGCAGAGCAGGAAAGCGCGCATTTGGAGATATCAAAATGGCTGTCAAGAAAAGTTTTACTTCACTGATTTATTTAAGTTTTTAGTTAAATGTCACCTCTTTGCCCCCCACAGGACGTCTAATGCTTTCACTGCTGTACCAAATGACACACGGGCCCGTACCCATCTGCAGCCTGGTGGTTGGAGACCTCTGCTCCATCAACAAACTGAACTGTACAAATGTTACAAAACATTTATTCAATGTTTTAATGATTTTAATTTATTTAATAAAACATGGATCGAACAAAGCGATACACTAAATGCATGAAGTAATTATCTGTCAGCATGTACTTACGGACTGACGTTCCTGGCTCGCTGTCCACAGAGAGACGGCTAAAGGCAGCGGACGAGCTGCTCACCTCTGACAGTGTGCGTCGGGCTACAGGCAGAGGGGGTTTTGGAATGTCGTAGCCATTCTCCTCCTCCTCACAGTCCGGCTCCTGTGGCCCGTTACAGCTCACCGACGGAGGCAACTCTGAGTAGTCTAGATGTGGAGGAGATAGAGTTATAAACCTACCTTACTGTACACATGACAACTATGCACAGCTGAGATGACTGGACGATTGGAGTTTCTAAATGTAGGGCTGCTGATCTACTGACAGATATTTATTCATTCTTTAAAGCCCTCAGAATTCCAGACTGATTTTTGTATTTTGCTACACATTCACTTTTCCCCCTTGTTAAAAAAAAAAAAATTATTCATTTTTTTTAAAATCCCATTTTCTCCCAATTTAGTCGTTGCCAATTCACACCCACCAGCTAGCTAGTTTCTCCTATCGTACGACAGCCACCAACCGAGGAGGGTGAGGGCTAACACGTGCTTCCTCCGAGACACATGAAGTCACAGGGCAGTCCCGCGCGGTTGGAGGAAAGCGCCAACTGCCCTCTTCCGTATGCATGACCTCACAGACGCCCACGATTGGCTGGTGTCGCCTTGATCGACAGGAGAGAAAGTGTAATGCCATCTCTCCCACCCAGAGAGCAGGGCCAATTACACTCTCTTAGACTCCTGGCCACGGATGGCTGTGGCATCGTCGGGGCTCGAACTAGCGATCTCCAGACGACAGGGGGAACGCTTTACTGTTGCGTCTCTCGGGAGCCACTCTTCCGTTGCTTAACACTCAAACACTATCCCAAATGCATTCCATAATTTTTTATTTCGCTATAAATATGATGATCTTTTTGTTGAATATATAAACACTGTAGCTGCCAACAGCCAAAAATTTAAGGAAAAAAAGAAGAATGTTTATGTAGGGATGGAAAAACATTATTAATCTCCAAACATCAAACAAAAATTATCTCACTCATATTAGAACTATTTAAATTCAAATGTATGCCCCCTCCCCTTTCCTAAAATTTATGGTTGTTATTGGGACATAACATTTCGTTGTTTGTGTCAGTACTCCATAGAGCCGATGACACTTTTACCTTATCCTCAGATTATTGCTGTGTTTAGTCTGTGTCCCAAATCGTATACAACTGTACTAAATAGTATGTTAAAATAGTTTCAGTGCCTATTTAGTATGGTACTATGCGGTTTGGGACACAGCCCTAGTCTCTGATAATATGGGATAATACGGCTGTAACGTATCGAGTTTGAGCTTGACTTTTTTCCATGGTGTTTTGGTGTCTAAAAATTACAAAAACACAGCAAAAGTGTAAAGGATGGTTTGCTTTTGTTTTTTTTAGCAAAAAAAGTACACACAACTATATATTTTTTTACCACATTCAAATCGCAATAAAAAAAATAAACTCCTTGTCAACTTACAAACACAAATGTGGTATTGACTGAAAGTTTCTACGAGCTACAAATGAGAAATAATTAATAATAAAATTGTAGCTCATAACATGCGTCTTGTTATCGCCGGTGAGAACAGAGGGTTAAAATCTAAAGCCGGGCTTACACTGTACGATTTAGACGAGATTTTACTGTCGCCGACGAATGTTTGCATCACGGCTAAGTCGTGTGTGAATTGCACCATGTCATGTCAGTAAATGATGTTGATAAATGTGTTCCACTGGGCTGTTGGAGGTCACAAATTTCAGAAAATTTTATCGGACGTTGTGCAGTGTGAGCAGGGTCATGATCCAATATGGATAGAAAGCCTAGTGCAGCCTACGGTTACCGTGGGGAAAAATTGCAATAGCACCATCAGTTAAAGTCGACCCGTGGCTTTTTTATTATTTATCATCAGCAGTGTTGTGTTGTTGCTCAGTAATCACATTCACGTGCTGTAAGCTGCGTGAGTGACCGGATTCGTTTTTTTCCCACGAGAATGTTAACAAGTTTGAATCCAAGGGAAACTAGGCTGTCACTGCGAGAAAATGTCCCGCTCTTTCTGAAGGATGGACAAACTGTACTGACCACATTTCCCCAACCACCTCCGTGTCCATATTTTTCATCGTCTCTTATTCGTGCATAAAATTGCTCACATCATTTGAGCTGAGCGCTGCCTGGTCGTCAACATTTTTTCAGGCTGAGGGGACCCGAGACGTAACTGACATTTAACTTTGGATTTAACAGTCGACCAGTATGAGCACCTATGTCGTGAGATTTCTGCCGTTGTGTTGAGAGATTGAGTCGTGCAGTGTATTCCGGGCATAAGGAAGCTTATCTATTGATGCATATGATTCTACAGACAGTTCCAGAATTATTGGCACCCTTGGTAAAGATGGGCCAAAAAAAGTTATGGAAAAATGTATTTGTCGTCAATTTGCTTAATCTCACACTGACAATATGAAAGAAATCTAACCTTTATTTAAAGTAAATACATTTTTTTAGAAATTAAAAAACCGTATAAAAAATAATCACAATAATGACGTTTTTCCACCGGATGGTGCGGCTCGGCAAATTACCCATAATCCTCCACATTGTTGCTATTTCCACCGCATGGTGTGGCACGGCTCGGCAAACCGCCAAGCGAGCCGTGCCATACCTACGTACCAGTGCTACATTTGGTT
>JAOUQW010000047.1:9406901-9420974 GCA_028565825.1 Olivaichthys viedmensis | reverse complement strand
ATCCCAGCATGTTGGTAAGCTGGGGTCAGAGCGCAAGGTCAGCCATGATACAGTGCCCCTGGAGCAGGGAGGGTTAAGGCCCTGCTCAAGGGCCCAACAGTGGCAGCTTGGCGGTGCTGAGGCTTGAACCCCTTCTGATCAGTAGCTCAGTGCCCCAACAACTGAGCCACCACTGCCCTAAAATCAGCCTCGCATATGAAATAACACCAACAGTTATTTTTCTGCACACTGAGGCGAGGTGATGTAGAAGCCTGTAGAAGTTCGTTAATCCAGCGAGATTTTCACTCCTACGCTCTGTTGTAATCTTTCACGAAGTTGAATTTGAATTAATATTGCTACAATTTTTGTGGGTTAGAAAAGACGAAGCTTCCGAACACTAAAAATAGAATCGAATACCAACGTAACGAACAAATACTCAAGTATTCAATTAATTCGGGCAAGCCCTCGTAAACATCCATTGCCGCTGTGTATGATCACAAAGTTTGTCAAGTTATTGAGATTTTCACTCTTACACTCTGTAGCACTTTAATTAATATTAGAAAAAATATTGCAGATGGTTACAAACAGACATAACGAGGCAGGATTGATCAGAATTCCCTCCGACACGGGCGGTCAGAATTCCTTCGGGAGCCAGCAGTAGTGGGATTTAAATAAAAAAAATTAAATAATAATTATATATTTAAAAAAGAAATATGTATACAAATTTTAAACTGTCCCGTGCACACTTCTAACCTGAACTTTTAAACTACTAACTATTAAAATATGTAATTACTGAAAAGGTCAGTTTGTAATGACCGTCTATATTCAGGCTAAAAACAAGAGGCCTATGTTCATGTAAATAATTTGACACAAATTTCACAGTTTACTTCGGCAGGCAAGTAGCTTGCGATCACATCTTTTTGGCCAAAGTACTTCGTATGAAAAATAAATACACTGGCCAGGATGTCAAGACCCTTAGTAAAGCAACAATAAGGATTTGTAAACCTGGTAAGAGAGTCCCACTTTTCACAAACTTTCTTTGCGAAACTGCAAAAGAGAGCCTGCATTAGTACTGTTAATAGGTTGGGTTCAATTTAAGACTTAACAGTACAATTCAACATGGCTAAATGTTTTTTGCTGTTACAAAAACAGGATCCGTGAATACCTTGGAGAGTTCTTTATGCCAGCGTGACTTTATTCTGAATATGAAAAGAGAAATGAAGCTAAGCCTCTTCTCTTTTGTTGTGAAATGACTTGCACTGTCGAAAGGCGAAATGAGCCACACAACATGCCGCCATAAGCAACTTCAGCAAAGAGCAAATTAGTTAAAAAGACAGAATGAGGAAGATGGAAATGAATAATGAAAGCCGGCCTAGTCTGGATCACTTTTAAAGCAAGCCTGTTATCTATCATAGATTGTCCCTGGCAGAGCACTTCCTCTTTCTCCTGCGTCTATTTGCATTGAACATGGCCCTTTGTTCACTAATACAAATCTGTGTGGGCCGGATACAATCTCACAGCAACATAAAAATCTGTCCGAGTTAGGTACCTGATCTATGACATTTGTCTCTTAAGACAGCCACACTGTGAAATTTGAACAGGAAGACACACATCTTTAACAGGCACAATACAAAAAGTTTTTCGATGTGTCAAACAGTTTCACAACTGCTGAGTGCTTCTGCTTTTAGATGGACCACCCACGCAGCAAACGTCTCCAAGTAAAGAACCGACCTAGGGTTTGAGAAAGGCGCTATATAAATTGAACGCATTATTATTTTTATAAGTACCACTTCTAAAAATCCTGAACAACAAAAATGCACCACAGAGGGTAATGATGGACTTCTCAATGGATATGAGGCCCATTAATACAACGCTATAAGATTATTTTTTGAGTTCCCCGAAACGGGTTATTATTGAGATATGGGTTTTTTACTTTAACCACGGTTCATATATTGCGCTGTCTGACACAGTATTATTTATACATCGTTGCTGCCTACTGAATACATTTTGAACTGCAGTAACGAACATAATAAAAATTATGGTTCATTATGGAACGTACGCATTACTGTTTTTAAGGGTGGTTTTGAGAACGAGTATTTGGGTACTCGTTCGGTATGCGAAGCCTGTAAAATGCTGTTTGGGCCAGCCCTAGTTTTGTGCCTGGAATGTCTGAGGGTGTAGTCTCCGAACCAAACGCTCGACAGGTGTGATACCATACTTCAGTGCTCACCTTGGCTGCGAGTTCTCCTCATACATGCGCTCCTTGCCCTCCTTGAACAAACTGATAGTCTGCTTCGTCTTTTTCATCAAGTTCTCCATGAAGACGCGGAAGTACTCGTTGTCACCCAGCGTCTCCATCTTGCCCTCGTAGCGGGACAGGATGGTGCGAAGATGCTGATAGGTGTCAGGTAGCAGGTCCAAGATGTATGGAGGACTGTTCTTGAGGGCTAGCTTGGGGTTCTGACATAATCGCACCACCTAGACAGAAGAATTAGTCCAGCCAGTTAGACCACAAAGAAAATTAAGATGACAGAATAACAAATTAAATGGGGAAAAAATAAATGTTGATATTCAATGAGTTTATTTTAAAGTGGTCCTGCAAGACAACCTACTCGAAGACAAAGACGTTAAAAGAACTGTATAAATAGAGCTACAGGTGGTAGTTAGGACATAATAAATCATATTTAGACAAAGGTCTGTATTTGGGAAAGAAAAAACCTTCTCTAGTTAAAGTGATGCCAACCTCCTTAAACAATATATGCAATCATTAGGATTTTTATTTTAAATCATCATGATCTTCTAGGATCCATGATGTTCCGATTTTCATTGCCCTGCTATGCATTTTGTTTTATAGTACCAACCAAGAACACATCTAAACCAACTATAACACAAAAAGCTGCACAGAGCAAAAGTGACACGAGTACACAATTCACTGTTCAGCTAAATGTTCTGACGTCAACCCAATATCGTTGTATTACTGTACACTAGGGCTGGGCGATATGGCCAAAAATGTTTTCACAATATATTTTTCAACATCACCCGATTACAATTAACATCTCGATTATACATCATCTTATGTCTATTGACCAAAACTCTAAGAATCCATAAAGTCCAAAACGTATTACTCATTCAAGGAAATGACTTAAAAAAGTGTTAATAGCACTCCCTTTTTAAATAATACAAATAAAAGCATATACATTTGCAACTGAGAGCAGTTATAGTTTAAACCTAATGACGTGTAGAATTTCAATTGCACCACAGACACTTACGGCGCATCGTGACGTGTTTCACCATCACCAACCAGGAGCACGATCCGACATAACCAGGAAATACTACAGCTATTATCGAGACGCAGGAAAGCGGTTAATGCCCGTCTTTCAAACTCCAATTGGATTGTGTTTTACAATAAAGTGGTGACTCAATTCTCCCTCTCCTGTATTTACTTTATACTGGTATGGGCTTTTTCTGTTCTGCTGAAATTAAACGGCATTTTAGTAACGGACCATTAACGAAAAATAACGAAGCGGCTGCAAACATAATCAGCATTAGAATACGCTGAACGACCGACTTAAGCATAACATTACATTTATAGCAACGTTTTAAAAATAATTTGAATATACCTTCCTAATAATCCCAATTTGATCTATGACATTTTGCGCTGGCCGAGGAAAGAGCTCGCTACGCCGGCTGATAAAATACAAACAGCCAATTAGCAAGTGCAAGACACAATGTTAGCGCCGCTACACGTTCAAGTATATCGACTTTCATCTTAAAATTCATCACCGAAATCCTAGGACATTTAATCGAAATTATCATCAAAATCAAATAATCGCCCAGCCCTACTGTAAACAAGACTCCATAGTCACATAACGGCTTCTTAGGTGATTAGGTTTTAAAGCACAGGACACTTAAGAATCTGTTTCAAAATTAAAAGTGTTTCCACAAAATTCATTTGCACTGTGCCACCAGGGTTTGAAGTAAATTAAAGCTGATAACTACTAATTATTAACCATTTATTTTTGAAAAACTAATTATTAACCATGAAATTTTGAAAAACTAAGTGTGCTTTGTAATTTTGGAGCAGGCTACAGAGCAAAAATGCACCCGCCTGACTTCCAGCAGGTACAGAACACAGTCCATGTCTAAAAAGATCTCGCATGAAGTCCAACTGTAACCATTTCAAACGATTGTGAATTATGGGAAATAATAAAGAACTGTTTAAAAAAAAAAAAAAAAAAAAAAAAAAAACCCCAACAACACTGGCCTCGCTTTAACTCCTAAACAGAAAATGTGCAGCTCGTGCTAGGCAGGGTTCTTGTCTTGTAGATTTAGTAGCGTCAGATGGTGTTAGCACTATTAGAACAGTCAATAACACTCGCTTCTTTATTAATAGACTTTTGTCTGGTTAATAGACGACAACCTTTTGTGCTTAGTCTCATTATCCACCAATTATCAAAGTGTAAAGAAAATAAAACAGATTTTGAGCATTATACCAGCAGAAATGACAGAAGGGAAAAAAAGGTCCCACAGAAGAGACTTTCATACGATTTGTATTCTACTGCTGGTTTTCTTTTATTAAATCAATCAAACAAACGATTTAAGTGTTAAGCTTTTCTTATCCTTATAGAATATTTGAAACCGTATTAAATCGATAGTTGCAGCCCTAGTAACAAGCTAATAGTAACTAAAAGTGAAACTGGCAATGCTAAGGTAAACGTATGTATTTGCCCTAAAACTGCTGAGTCGTGTTACAGCAGTGGATGGTTCAAAATATGTTGCCATTTTTCAATTGTTAGCTATAATTGGCTAGAAACTATGCCAGTTACTACGCTTGAAAAGAGAAAGGTGAGGATTTTTTTTTTTTTGCTTGCTAGGACACGACTGAGTATTAGTGAAAGCGTTATTATTAGCTGGCTAAATTTCATAACTAGCTAGCATTTTTACAGTGCAATAAAATATATGGTTGGGAAAACAACAATGATCTATTTTTTCCTAGAAATTAGACAGGCTGTGTCACAAGTTGTGGGATTTATGGGTTGAAGAGAGTTTTGGGGCTACAAATTTTTATTTTGTGATACTTCCTAATTACCATTCAGCCACAGCTTCCTAAACAAATAAACACTATGGGATCCCACTAACTAACTGTTAAATCAATTCAAGTGCAAATTTTACTATTTCATCTATAATTTAAAGGGACACACCAAGCAAAATCAAAAATGTAACCAGATACATCTGTTGTAAACAGGGCTAAACCCGCTTACAGCGGGGGATGCAGATGCCTCTAGAGAGAAATTTCCTGGTTTGAATACTGGGAAAACCTGCTCCTGATGACGCATCTTGAAGGTGGAAGTAAAATTTGAAGGACTACAACCGATTTGGGGCGGATATTGGTGGGTGGGTTATTTGAATTTTTTTCTGCCGGCTGTCTCACCGGCTAATCCAAAAAGGAAGCCAGGGGGTTAAATGGTACAGAAAGCTACGGTAAGGAAGCAAAATACCTTAAGGAAAATGTAGGCTCTCATTTAGCTTTTTACTTTGTGATCAGCAAAAGCTAAAATGAGCTAGCTACCTCACTTCAGATTGACTCTTTGAGGCTGAGAGGGCAAGGAGCTTGTGTCCATTTTGTGTGTAGGATTGATGGAATGGCAGTTTTCTTTAAAATATTGTGTTGGATACCCTTACAACGCAAAGTTCTACATCTTTTTCTGAGAAACGGTTCAAAAGAACCCAGCACCTTTAGCCTTTGCCTTTTGGATTTACCACACCCACATATGCTACACTCCGCTGGTATTCTTCAACTGAACTTGAAGAATTCCTCAACTTCCATGACACGTTATTTCCCATGACGTCGTATTTTAGGAAAAGCACACCTACACAAGACGCAATCGTAATTTCACTTTACACTTACTAAACTAAAAAGTCATAAAACTAAATTCTGATACCAACAGCCTTTCAGGGTTTAGGCCCTGCAATGCTTTTTCGATCAGACCTACTAGTTTTTTTCCGATCTATTGTTCGCACAGGAGCTGTGCATCATCACCTTCTGAACTATTGATCAATATGTGGGAGGGAAACTTGAGGAAACTGCGATCTGCTCAAATTTCACAGTGGCAGCAGTTGGAGAAGTGCCCCACGGCAAGTCTGGGCTGTAGGGAGGAAGCCAGTAGGGCCTGGGAGCAGCTCTTATCTGCAGAGAAACCTTCAGTCTTTAGTCCAATAGCAGCTGTGATTGGGTTTGGGGGATACACAATGTCACTGAGGACACAACAGACCCCATCTTACGCTCATCTTCATCCTTCTAGCTCATGCACTCTAAAAATACGAGTTACTACAGTCCTGACAAGCAGGAGATAACGCCGCTGTCACGACATGTCCTCCGAATTATCAGTAAGCATGCATGCAGCTACACAGGGACGCAGACACACTATCTCTCTCATGCATACATGTATGTGCATACACACACTCCCACAGTGTGGCCTCCACTCATTGCCTAGATTGAGGGATTTTTAAAGCCCAAGAACACAAATGTAAGCATTAATACTTCACTGTCTTGCTCTTTTGTCTCGAGTACCTTAGTGCTGTGGATGGGATCCCATGCAAAGTCCTTGGCCAATGAGTACAGAATGAAGCCACCAACCAATCAAGCATGGATAGTAGGGGTATCATATCACGATACTTGAAGATATTTTCACAATACACAATATTTAGGTTTGCCAACAGTGCCAGCAAAACATTAGTCACCTTTAAAAAAAAATGTGGGAAAACTTAGGTCAATTACTACAAAAATAAATGATTCAACATAGAAAAGGAGGACAACTAAAACATTTGGTACAAAAATATATTTCAACATCCAATCAGCTACTTGTTTCTATAAAGAACAGTGGCATTAGTCGGTGTGATACAAGTGCTGACTATACCCACAATTTTTTAGAAACGTGTATTGTGATGGAATATCACAATATCTATATTATATTGTGTCATATCAGCCAGCCCTATTGGATCGTAAGCCGTTTATAATGTAGTGATGCACAAATTTGCCCCAAACATTCTACTGAATAAAAAAAATATATATATACACACTACATGCAAACCTTGATTCACTTCAATGTCAACAGCTTTTTAAATATTTAAATCAGCCCAACGAGCACAGAATCAAGACACCAACCAATCTAGCTGGGATTATTTATAAATGTGGACAGTAGTCTGCTTCTAATGCCGTGGTGCACAACTGGGACCAAACTGCTATTTAAAACTAACACAGTTTATTAATTTACATCAATTACAAAAGTTTGTTTCTAATATTTAAAGCAGCCCAACTATAAAGCGGGTGTATTGTGCATAAAGACAAGCCTCGGGCATTTTAGACAGCTTTATATGCAGCTTTACTACTAATACATTTTTTTTTTTTGAAAGTTTAATCAGCACGCCAAGACCATTAAACAAGTATTTGCAAAACACCAAGATCAATGAGATGCAGATGGCAGTTTTTACTGTATAAAAAATTATATTTAGAATATAATTATCAAACTAACTAGGGTTTTTGGACTGGAAAAGACAGAGCAGCTCACCTGCTTAGAATCAAGTTAGAGATATGAACACTCTACAGCACATCTTTCTGTTTTGGAAAGTGGATAATGGTAATCAGGCGCCATTCTTTTCTGAACAGTACAACTTGTGTCAGTATTTCATGTACTCCATGTTTTGCTATATTAGCTATAATGGTTAGTTTGTTCATCTGTCATTTTTGGCCAACTTCCATTCAAATAAGCACCAACAGCTGGCTGTTTAACTAAATAAACGAAAGCAGCTAGATGGGAATGCTACTGGTGCAATACAGATTTTTTTTATTTAATTTTTTTTCTCCAACTATCAACTGTTGCATTACGCATTTAATTAACGGCATGATCTCATATCACGCCTTCTTTTTGAGAAAATTTTTAAAACCATTACTCACTGTACATTTGTTACAGAAGTAGTGTTTAGTCCATTAAATACGCATCCTTTGCCAAATCCAAAAAAAACCAAAAAAAAAAAAACCTTGCATGATCTCAAGGAAATGAATAACCCTACTGTAATGTCTCAACTGATAACGATTAGCCTGAAGAAATCAAAGGGCAGCCATTCATTAACAAACAAATACGAACAACAGGAAATAAAAAGTCATTTATTTTGCTGGTCTTTGATGTAATATATGGACAGTGATCTGTGGATCCAAATGTTTAGCCTTAGCTTTTCACGTTTTTACCCCCACCAACTACAAAAAGCTTCTTTTTTTTTTAAGACTTCAATCTGAGGCACTTTTGGCCCACCAGGCTACGGTGGTTAACTGTGATGGGGGCTCGGCTGTGATCGCATTAGAAGAACATATTTAAAAAAGCTGTGATTATATATAAAACACTCTCGCTTCTCTCGCTCAAACTTCCGTCTGAAACATCCGATTTCTCAAGAACCTGTGTGTGCTACTCGGATATAAAGAAAGAGGTTGTAAAAATAGCAATCAATTTGGCTATCTAATATATACAAAACAACCACTTTAGTTAACTCCTTTGACTGGGCTTTGCAGTCACTGAAATTTTCCCACCTAAAGTGACTCTGGGGCATGTACCAATTAGAAATGTACACATCACCACCGTAAAAAATTTACCATAAAGACTACTCCCTCCATGATTCCCCTGTTAGACTGTACTTATATCTGAAGTGGTTGATTACAAGGTCTCTCCAAACACAGATCAACTTTTGTCTGGGCGTGAAGTGAGCATGATTGAGGAACTTTTTTATTTATTATTCATTTATTTTTTTACTTCTGAGCTGCTCGTGATGCTTTTGAGCACAAGTTAGTTCTGCTTTTATGTGGACATATTAAGAACATGTACAGCCCCTATATGTTGAAGCAGGGAGGAAATTTGCATTTACTGCATTGTACAGTGAGAAAACTCTGTACAAGCACGATAAACGCAGATAATGAAGCCTTTGGTGGGGTTGTTCTCCGCAGCATAAGTGAACCTTTAACTGTAACTTCTGTCAGCCCTCAGCAACACTTGTTTATCGGTGAGAATCGCACCGGAAACGAGGTCAGCGTGTAACCACAATTCTTTCCATGAACTGTATTTTTGAGCTGAGCGTCAAAAGGCAGTAAAAAGAATTCAAACATGGGTGGAAAAAAATTTAAAAATCATATCATGATTACACAGAATTGATGATACCCACAAGCACTTCTAAATAATGTACTTACATTTGCTTACTTCGTGACCGAACACAATCCAAATATAGGCGCTGTTAAAAGATCCAAAAATAGGACTTAACAGAAACAAGGGGGAAATGTTTATGTAAGGTGCTTGTCTAAATATCACTGTAATTACAGGTTCAGCCGAGCAGGTCCTTGTGTAATTGCTAGATACAGGTAGAAGGCACTGCTTTAATCGCTGCGTGTGCCATTGAATAGAACACGTCCGTCGCAAACCTGATCACAGTCAAACTACTACATTTATATAAGGGTTTCAATGCATTTTGATTGCAACCTAGTAACTCTGGTGGTGTTTAAACCGGATATAAAACATTAAAAAACCGAGGTCTTCTATGATCCTAAAGAAAACAATAGCTCCCAACTACAACTAATGGCTTGTAGGAGGAGGTGCACACATTGACAGACTTGTTTGGTGGTGGGGGGGGGGGGGTAAAGAAACAAAGCGTGAGCTCAGAGCAACAGTCCAGGAGTCTCACAGGTCATGCTCCATGCACGTCTGAGATGTATGTGATAAATAATAAGTTACCCTGTTGCGTTGCTGCCCATCAGGGTAAAAGTGTAACCAGCTAGAGATCAGGCAGACTGAAGTGTAGTCATATTACGACCAACAACAACAACAAAAAGGCCGTCATTGTTCACTACAAGAACAAATGTTACTAGACACAGTAGCCATCTAGATCGTGCGACTGGTCAGCTGAGCAGCTTGAGATCTCGCTAGCTGTGTTATAGCAGCGGCTGCTTTCATGCAAGACCTTTCTGCATCTCAGAGAAATGTTGATTTCTGAAGAAGAAGAACACACACACACACACACACACTTCTGAAGACCATACCGAGCTCGCCAGCACGAGTTGATGAACTAACAATCTTCCCATTTCCGCAAGCTAATTGCATTTGCAACACTGCCATATTGTATCAGGTCCAGAGCCCATCACGCAGGCCAGGCTAGCTATTGATAGCTGACTTAGCCAGCTAGCTAGCTAGCTAGCAAGCAAGACTGGGCCATCTCTCTCTCTCTCTCTCTCTCAAGCTGAACATGGCGTTACCTTGTCCATAAGTTTCCAACACTTCTCCACGGTCTTTTTGTCCACGGCCCCGGGTTGGTGATGCGAGTGGTGGAGGTGATGGTGAGGCTGAAACGCGTCCTTCATCATGCCAATGAGCCCGCCGCCTTTCTTCACATTTCCTGCCATGGCTTGGCTTCTCGAAGTCGGACAGAGAGACTTGGGGGGGATGGGATGGGGATGGGGGGGGGAGAACCCTGTCCCTTCTCCCCTAGTCCCAGCAGCAGTTTGACTCAAAACCCCCCGGTGAGGACAGCGCCCGAGTCCACTTCGAGCGAGGGTCCTTCGTCGGGGATAGAGATAGAGAGAAAGAGGAGGGGGAAAAAAAGCTCTACCGAGTCGAGGGTGCCATTAAATCCCCGCGCCAGCAGTGAACCGCGCTGTCATCGGCGTTACCGCAGCGACGGGAAACAAGCAAGACAAAGCCAAACACCGAGTTTTAGTGATATCGGCCTCGTCACTACTTTAAGACCGAGTAACAAAATGAGTCTTTTCACCGCCACCCTGTGCGCACTGGTTCCCGGTTCCCCCCCCCGCGACTCTCTCTCTCTCTCTCTCTCTCTCTCTCTCTCTCTCTCTCCCGCAACGGGAAGTCCAGCTCACAGCTGAGGCGCGCAGGAGGAGACCGAACGAGCACAGCGATGAAGAGGAGCGCCGGGGAACGCCTTTAACCCGCGAGAAGCCGTATTTACGGCACAACATGTACACAACCGATGAACCAGGATATGAACGCGGAAAACCGATAAATAAATACACTTAAAAATACAAACACCGCCTTCTCTCTCCCCCTCCCAAGTTGGTTAGTAACGTTCTTCCTGTTCCTCCCCTTCCGCCTCTGGGAGCTCATCATCGCCTGCACTGGGTGAGCAACGGCCCCCTCCAAGCCCCGCCCACACAGGTCCCCCTCCAAGCCACGCCCACACAGGTCTCCTCCAAGCCCCGCCCACACAGGCCACGCCCTCTCGCCCAACACCGTGCCGACCGTATATTCAGTGCCCTCCACAATTATTGGCGCCTTTTGTAGAAAAATGATTGCGTTAAATAAATTAAAATGACACACAAGATTGTGCACTCAAACATTAGGAGAAACGTCTTGCCTTTGCTCTAATAAATAATTCTGATAGAAATGATTTTTTTTTTTTTTGAATAATAGTATTTTCTCTCAAAGAAAACATATGTGGCACAATTATTGACACCCCTAAGTAATATTTTTTTTAAATAAATGCAAACAAATTGGAATCCTCGATAAAAAAAAAAAAAAATTATATTACTTAAAAATTGCTCTCAGTCCCCAGGAACTCTGTTGTCGTCTTTGACCGTTTCCTGTTTTCCTGGGGTATAAATATGAGGTTGCACATATGTAAAAAAAAAAACCTTTGTTATACACCATCATGTGGAGCTTTAAAAAAAAATTATAATAATAAATTTAAAAAAAAAATTCAACACAGATGGTTGGTGACCTGCATAAATCACTAATGAAAGCTCTTCCTGAGAGCAACTAACAAAAAGTACCTGAACGTCACCAAGCGCCATTGAAACTACAATTGGAATTGTGTTTTGTGGTCAGATGAGACCCAAATCGAAGTTTTTGGCCGTGCGCACCATTGGCATGAATACAAGGAAAAGCTCCCATACACCGTGTAAAATATGGAGGTGGATCATTGATGCTTTGGGGCTGTTTTTCAGCTGGTGGTCCAGGCGCTCTTGTAAAGATTGATAATAATAATAATATATAAAGATATTTATTTATATTTATTTATTTATAATTTTGAGTTCAAAATGTCAAAGTGCTTTACATATAAAAGATCAGAAAGTCAAAACAAAGTATTTATGGTAAAGCACATTAAAGAACCTATGCACAATCACTAATTATCTGACTATAAATATAGTATTAGGACTACAAGTCATGAAAAGTCTATCTAACAAGATAAATGACCCAATAACTGTGAATCGGCTAAATTAAACAAGTATGTTTTTAATCTGGATTTAAAAACACCTCTAGAGCGAGCATTCCTAGTGTTCTCTGGAACACTATTCCAGTTTAGGGGCGATATAAGAAAATTATCTTCCACAGGCTGAGCTGCGAGTGATACTCAGGATTAACAGCTGAGCGAAGTGCTCGGGATGGGCTGTACTGCTTTAAAAGATCAGCAAGATACGCCGGTGCTTAACCATTTAGAGCTTTAAACATCATAAACAGGATTTTGTAGTCTATGTGGAACTTAATAGGCAGTCAGTGTAGCTTGAACTGTATGAACTAATAGAACTGAGGTTATGGGCTTGGACTTTCTTTTCCTGATGAGGACACGGGCTGCTGCATTTTGAACTAGCTGAAGCTTCCTTAAAGAGACAGCAGGGCAGCCAGCCAGCAACACATTACAATAGTCCAAACTAGAGGTTATGAAAGCATGCACTAGTTTCTCAGCGTCATGTAGGGTTAGCATATTTCTGATTTTGTCTGTTTCTCAGATGATAATAGTCCATTTTAGAGATGGTACTTACATAAGAATCAAATAATAAACCAGCATCTAGGGTTACACCAAGGTCCTTAACTGTAGTTTTTGGTTTCACAGAATAACCATCAAGCTCTAGGGTGAAATCAGTGACCTTATTGCGGGCAGACTTGGTACCCAACATCAGGATTTCTGTTTTATCAGGATTTAGTAGAGTAATATCACTGCTGGGTTGAGAAACAGTCCACTAACCCTAAAATATCCTGCCAACAGCATCCTGTGGTTAGAAACTGACACTGATGAAGGGTAAAGGACAAATTGTGCATATAAAAGGATGAGCTCTCTAACTGTACACCTACATGGGGCACCAACAAGGTAGGTCTACAAGTAAGTTTGCACAGGATTAAAAAGAACTGGGCCTGATACACTCGCACCAGCACCATACACGCAACCATGTCAGTGTGACTGCTGTGCTGAGAATGATCCACCACCCAAATAATATCTGGTCAGTGGTGGGCCTATGGTGGTCCCTTTCCACTAATGGACAAGCTGTGTATAGCAACAGATGGGCTATAGTCAATAACTGTATCCCTACAATGTGACCTATATGGTGGGTGCACCTGATAAACTGCCAACTAAAATTTGTGGCAATTCAGGTGAATGATTTTGAGACTCTGACCTTCATACGGGATCCTGATTTGGCTGGTCCAGCCTGCTTCTCTGGTCAGTGATTTACACACCTGGGTGATCAGCTGTAAATAAGTACACCCTACCTGTCTAACTTGGCTTGTCAATGTGTGGTACCTGTTTAATGCCTGACTAGCGCTGATGGTCAGGGCATGGTGGTTAAAAGAAAGTTTCACCTGAGGAAAAGAAGGGAAAGGAAACATAGGAACCAAGACTTACATACAGCATATTGCATGTATATAAACTTTTTTGTGTCCATCATAATGCAAAACCACAAAGAGACTGGTCTGCACCATTTTTGAAAAATGGACCAATCAGACCTTTGTTGTTTATACTCATGCCTCTTACACACATATATATGCCATAATTATTATTTACCTATAACGCTTAATACACCATGAGGCACTGTCACTATTGTTGCTGCTATAATTAGCTGCGATATCAAAGTGTTTATGCTTACAACATGAACCAAAAGGTTTGTTTCATTCAGTTTATTAAGTATGAGGCAGTCAGAACAGACACTGCCTGAGGACTTCAACGATGATAGGCTAGTTAGCTGTTCACTTTCATGCTAATCAAGTTCAAGTTCAAGTAGGTTTTTATTGTCATTTCTCCATATACCTCGTATACATTGAAATGAAATGTCGT
>JAOUQW010000047.1:9375012-9390007 GCA_028565825.1 Olivaichthys viedmensis | reverse complement strand
TTCTTTAAAAGTTACACAATTAATTTCATGCAGTGTTATCTGTCAGAATCAAACCAAAAGACATTGCATTATTTGCTTAATGAATGTAAAAAAAAAATAGCTGTAGCAGACAATATGGATTAATCCCACAATGCAGCACGGCATGACTTTGATTCCTAAACCCTTATGCTCATCTATTTTTGTGTGTATATGTTATAGCTTCACTAAATAATGTTTACTGAACAATTGTACTGAACATACAATTTTCCTCATGCTAATGGGATGGGATTACTTTACCATTATCAACCTTCTGCAAACACACAGATATCCTACAGTCATCAGCCACAATGGGGAAACAAATTATCATATACAGTCATGACCGTTTGTGAACCCACTGCAAAGTTGGAGATTTTTTAAAATACATATTTAATCGAAATTTGGCTCTTTCTAATTGAAATAAAGTATAAATATTCACCAATTTCAGTGTTTTGCAGAATAATGTCAATTATCAAAATAATACACAGAATACAGATATAGTGAAGGTGCAAAAATAAGTGAACCCTTAGTTTTATGTCTTACATCAAAGTAAAAGAGGATTAGGTAAATAATGGAGTGTTAAACAATTAACAGTGCTAACCATTGAAATTGAAGATCTGAAAATAATGTTTTAGGGATGAGCAAATGGAAATAATTAAAAGAAAGCAGTACAGTTTAGTTTTAAATTACATCACAGGTTCACAAGGATAATAATAAAAGAGGTAAAAGGTAAATCAAAAGAAAACATCCAAAGATCTACATGCCTCTGGAGAAGTGATGCATAGACCAACCATAAGAAGAACTATGTACAGAAATGGCATCTGTGTAAGGGTACTCAGGAAGAAGCTTCTTTTGTCAAAAAAGAACAAAGCTGCAAAAAACAAGAGGGCCCATTTTTGGTGAAGAGTCAACAAAACCTTAACCCTGCAGCCAATCATGATGGTGGGAATGTCCTTGTATGGGGCTGTTTTTCTTACTCTGACCTGGGCAATTTTCAATCATTGATAATTTTTTTTTTTTGCAATTAGGTGTTCAACAGGACAACGATCTTAAACATTCAAGTAAGTCCATTAAACCATTAAAGCATATAATTCAGTAACTACTATGAAGTATTCAGTAACTACAGTAAAATAAATAGAAAAGGTATGTACTAGAGTGATAAATGTAAGTCTGGACCTGCCGACGGGTCCTGGGAGTTTAAGAGGTTAAAAACTGGCCTAGAAAGGAAAGATTTTGTCTCCTGGAAGGGCCAATATAAAACCCTCACCTAAATCCTACTGAGATGCTATGGTAGGACCTGAGGAGGGCTGTTCATGCAAGGCATCCTTCAAACCTCAGGGAGTTGGCAGAATTTTCTAAAGAGGAAAAAATCCCTCCAGCAAGATGTCAGAGACTAGTAATTGGTTGTAGGAGGTGACTGTGTGGGGTTATTGCTGCTAGAGCAAGTGTCACAAGTTATTGACTGAAAATGGTTCACTTACTCTTACACACAATGATATCTGGTGATTTGTTAAATATCAGTCTAATAAACTGAGTGCAAATCCCTTTTTATGCATGGAAGTCTTTATTTAGGATATAATTCTAGATATTCATGAAGAGTTCAAGTTCATATACATATACATTTATATGTCTCTATAATATCTAAAATAATGACCTTTGAAGAGTTCACAAACATTAAAGCTACAGTGCGTAGGATTTTTTTGGTAGAAAAAAAACATAATTATTGAGTCAAGGCAGAAAAAAAATCTCTATAACTTGATGTTCCTGAGCTGCTGTGAGTAGTCCTGACAATACTGTAATAGTAATTCACAGTCAGAGCTGCGTCATACGCCAGCTCAGACACGTCAAACATCATCGTGCTACAGCTTTAGGCTCGAAAAAAGTCCGGCTTCACAGTGACAGCCAATCACAGGCGGTGGCAGTCAATCACGAGTGAAAGAGAGTAAGAGCATGATAGTGTAAACAAATGAGAGTGAGAGTGTGAAAGAGTCTGATATTATACTATAAGAGGAAAAAGGATTTAGGAGTGATTGAGTTTTAAGGTAAGGCATTTATTTGTTCTCTTAATTGGTGGGAAGCTAGGGAATGATCCACCTTATCCTCGTTTTGGAATTTGTATTGTTACCCAGTTGTGAAGTTGTTTAGGTAGAGAACTCATGATAGCTGGCTAGTGACTAATGGGAGGGTGTTTGTGTGTTTCTCTGTATTTTTGTACTTCAAAAATATATATTGGGCAAGAGTGAGTCATCCGGGGCGTCTGCTCGCCCTCGGTGTGAAACTTATATTTATTGCTCTGTGTTTTGGCTAGTGTGCTAACACTATCCGGCTCCTGCGTAACATGTTTGACAGGCTGGAGAACAAAATACACAGATTAGATAACACACGGAGTAAAATACATGGAGGACACAGATCGGGTAGTAAAAATACATCGGAAGCCTTTAGATGTGATAGTTTTGTTCCTTACACTGTATTTTAGCTAGCTAGCTAGAGTTAGCGTCTATTGGCGTCGGAGATGTGTGGAGCCATACACAGCAGCGCGCTGTGCGATTACAGCGGAGCAATGGAGAGGTTTTGCTCTTTCAGCTAGTACTCAGTAACTGTGACAGTCACATTGATGTGCATAGTAAAGTTTTTTTTATTCTCATAATGCTTCTGTAATACTGAGGAAATGGCAGCATTTAATTATATCCTCAGAGTCGCAAACACTTGGGCCGTGTCCTAAATTGCACACTACCGTACTAAATAGTTTGTCAGTACACCATTGGTGTCATTACTATTTAGGCATACTACTTAGTGCGCATTATGCGGTTTGGGATGCAGCCCTGAATTCTCTCTGAATGTGTATTAACCTGGCACTCTCAGCCGTGAGATTAATCCGCGCAGTGGAGAAGGATGCAGCACAAGCCACGTTACGAAACGTTTTTCCACAAGTGGTTTACAACAACATTTTTCTACCAGAGAGGGTGAAATTCCAAAATCTTATATCCAGCAACTTTAAGGCATGACTGTGTATTTGATTTTTGGTAAAAATACTTCTTTGAATTTTGATATCACGGTAGAGTGTAGTTGATTCAACACAGTTTTTTAGTTTTACACACCCCTTGTGATGGTACATCATGTTAATGCTAGGTAATTCAGACTGTAGTGTATTTGGTTCTTTGCGGCATGAAGTCTGTGCCAATCATATTTCATGCACTCAGCAAATTGCTCCCCACTCATTGTAGCCTGTAACACCAATGAAAAAAGTCAAATACCCACTGGCTGCTCTTTCAGCCACGCCAGCTCAAGGGCAGACCTTGAATACTGAATGACCAAGCACATACAAACTTCCTCTATCAGTCTGTTGGCAGTAGGCCCATGTTCTGCTGTATCGCTAACAACCTGAAAGGACTGACATTAAGTTTTAGGTGTGATGTGGCAATTAGACCTGTCACAATGATTACATAATCACCTAATCGCAATTATTTGAGCTGATTGCAATCATTTGAGCTGATACTAATTAACTGTTAGATTCCAGAATCATATGTTCCCATATAGATATACTGTATACTGTATAAAGCTGGTAAAACAGATTGAGTTCATCCATATAATCAAATCGCTCCACTATTATAGTTCAATTATTATCCTCGGGCAAAAGCTTTAATCTATGAACTATTTGTATTAAACTATTTCAATCAACTATTTAACTATTTTTTCCATAGTACATTATTCATTAACAGTTTTTTTTTGCTATAGTACACTATTTATTGTTCAGTAACCTGTGTTTGTTTCAGTAATGGGTTTTATATATTTGTTATCTGTGTCTTTACAATTTGTTCACAGTCTAAAAGGCAAACAGAAGTTTAATCTACTTACATTTTCAATGGCTATGTGCATTCATATACTACTATTATGCTTATATTATTAGAGTGGCATAAAGTCAACAGAAAAGACAATTAAATAATTGATCGCAATTCTTTGTATGATGTTTCCTTTACATTTCACACACAAATTATACTGTTAATTGCTTATTACTGCTAATTTTTACAATAAGGATAAACTGAAAGCCAACAAGATCTGCCCTGCAGTTACTGCCATGATAGAAAAACACATGTGAGAGGCTTGCAAAGTTTGACAAAAACAGAATAGAAAGGAACATAAAAGACATAGCTGAAAACTTAACAAAAGTTAATCAACTCCCACACCAACTCATTTCATTCAGATACAACAGACAGATGGTTTCAGATAGACTGTTGGGATCTCAGAGTCTGACGCTCAGTTAATGTTTCCCCTGACACATTTGCTCAAACTCAAGGAAACAACAGCACATTTTCATACGGTCCCAATACGCAACTCTCTCACATCTTTTTAAAGCCTTTTTTAAGCATTTTAAACATGTATTCAGACCCTTTCATGAGTCCACAAAGAAATCACGTCTTGGGTTTCTATGGACACATTCTGACATTTTATTTAGCAAAAATGTGTTGTCTTTAAAACAATCACAGTGTTTCCTTTAAAACACATGTTGCTTATAAAAGACAATAAGAGAAGAATTATACACTCATATGTATCCATGTTAGAAATTGAAGCTGAAGTTATACTTGTACTTCAAGAGATTATCAAGAGATAATAATCACCTAGGAGCACCTGTCGAGCTGGTATAGGCCAGTGGAGAGAAAGCACCTGTGTAAGGGGGACTCTGTGGTGTGTGTGCTGTAAGGTGGAGGGCTGGGCAGGGTTCAGGACAGGGGAAGGGGCTCAGGAAGGGAGGCGTGTGGCCGGGGAAAAGGACACAAAGCAGAGGCAGGTAAAATAGCCCTCTCTCACCTCTGTTCCTGGAGTGTGACGCAGCATCCATACAAACTCCAGCACTGCCATGAAGATAGCAATTAACAGACCACACACCAGCACCACAAATATCCCACCGATATTCTCCATGCCAAGACCTACATAACAAACACACACAAATAAAAGTTATTCACTCAAAACCTGAGAAAATAGTGATGGTGGTTTAGCAGTTGGCACTTCACCTTTGGCTCGATGGTCCTCCTCTTTTGGACACTTGCCACCGTCCCACCATTTCCTCTTGAGGATCTCCAGCCGGTTCTCTTCCTGCAGTCTGAGGATGGCCAGGTCAAACTCATCCCGGTACACAGAGCCTTCACAAACACATCGAGTCAGAGACAAAGTGATGCTCCTCATAAAACACACCTTAAACAGTTAAGACAATGAGTAACCAATTACAATTTTCTCTCTCCATCATAGAGTCCCCTAACTTAATAATATTAAGTACAGTCAACTCCAGAATTATTGGCACCCTTCAAGAGAAAGGGCAACAATGATTGTATAAAATAAACACTACACACACTTATTCAAATTTTCCACTTAAACAACTGGAGAAATGACTTACCTTTTCTCCAACAAAATAATTCACATATTGAACTTCTTTATATATAATATAATTCTCTTTCAAAAACATGTAAAAATTATTGACACCCCTTAAAATTATTTTAAATAAATGCAAACTAAATCGTCATCCTTAAAAAAATGAATTTCTTACAATTGCTCTCAGTATCCAGAAACTTTATTGTTGCCTTTTACAAATAAGAGGTTGCACACATGTAAAATCTCTGTCATCCATTAACATAGGGAAAACCAAAGATAGACAGATGAATGTTGACCTGCAGTTTTGCAGATAATGGTCTTGGGGTGCTTGTGAAGATTGACGGCATCATGAATTTCAAATATTAATTGTAGGGGTGTCAATTTTCAGTAGGTTTTTTGCAGAAAAAAAATTCACTACTTCAGAAAATGTTTTAATGTTGAAGAAATATTGTGTTAAAATAAAACTATGCAGTATCTTTATATGTTTAAGTGCAACACATCACTCACTGCATGTGTTATTCATTTTGTATACTCAATTTGGCTTATTTTTTACAAAGGGTGCCAGTAATTCTGGCGTTTACTGTAAATATGAAACAGAACTCTATTATTCCTGTGATACTTACCCAGAGGCATGCCGATGCCATAGCCCTTGGTGTCCAGCAGGCCTCCAATCTGCGTTAGGTTGCAGTTGCGCTGCCGATAGTACTCGTTCATGGTGCTCTCCAGCAGGTAGGCGTAATTGGAGTTCAGCACACGGGCAATGCCTTCCTCTGTGCTCTTCACAAATACACTGGGCTGCTTGGAGTGCATAAAGTTCCACATGCGCTGGTACGTCTGGTAACGCGAGTTCTGGTCAAAGAACGGGAATGAGTTAGTGCCTCTACATACCCAGAGAGTCATGAGAAAATATCAGCTTTGATGCTTCTGCAGCCCACCCTTGTAGGGACTTACAAGCTTATATATTCACTACAGCTTGTATATTTAAGCAGTATGATTGATGAAACTAATCAAGGACCTGATAACAGGCTGACAGTCTGGAGTGTGTGTGATAACTCAGGGCTTCTGGGAATATTTCAAACAGGCATATCTCTACAAAGAGCAGAAAAAAGCAGCATTGCCTCAGAAAACATATTAAGAGGATGAGCATGTCTTCTCGAGGGAGAAAGATATTGAATAGCGTTGACATTAAGCCAGCGAGCAGACAGGCCCATGCAGGTATGAGCAGCGGTGACATGTCCGATAAGCCAGCTGACACGACATTGATTCTGGCGCAGGTTTTGTGTAACGTCTCTTGGCTTACCTGGAAGAAGGTCATAGTGGAGCCACCATGCATGGTGCCGTACTCGATGGCCGTCTGATCTGCCAGGTCGTCCACAGACTCAATGGGCACTTCCATCCTCTGGACAGTGAGGAAGGCAGCCAGGTTGGCCGTATAGGAAGAGATGATGATTAGGGTAAACGCCCACCTGTGCGTTAACAAACAGAAAAGTGGATGGAGAAGAAAAGATTGGAGCAAAGTCACAGATCTGAAATCAAAAGAACTCTTGTAAAATTGGCCCTTTGTATGACAGGCCTAAATATACCTCTGACTACCCCCTGCTTGCCTGAATATCCATAGCTTCCTCTTATTTTACACTGACCCTGATGCGCAGCAGTCTGAAAGGTCTTTCTAAATTACTGCACAATCACATGGAAGGAAAACAGACCGGCCGAGCAAAGGAATAGACATATTGCTTTCATCTACCATGTCTATTCCTTACACACAAGTGTTCACTGGGGTTGGAGGAGAGTGAAAAACCTGTATTTACGAGCTGTATATGAGAGAAAGAGACAGTGTGTGCATGTATTCTCACCATACTCCACTAACACAGCGTGTAGAGAGAGCTCGTGGAGCGATTGTGGAGCCTTGCTGCATGAACCCCCCCACGGGGAACCAGAAACTGTTCCCCAGAGAGTACTGATTGACGAGGAGACTACAGCGTCCCTTCAGGCAAGGGTGTGGATTGTACCATTCGTAGGGGGTCAGCCTGAACTCCAGGAGAAAGAGAGACAGAGAGGAGGGAAAAAAAAGTCTGGAACAACTTTAACAGTTGACAAAGCATGAAGTCACTTATGGTCCCTGGTGGCTTTGCAACCTGTTTTTCAGTCCCAGCAGAGGAGTGTGAAGTACACATACTTGCCTAAGACTGATGGTGAAATAATGACCTTCTGAGACTGTGCAGCAGAGAGGAGTACACCACTGTGTCTCTCACAGTCACATGACTGTCTGTTACTGCACTCTGAGTTTGTTATTTGCATTACGCTGAAAACATCTATTTCAATATCTACATATGTATGTATAGTTAGCAAAAAAGAATAAAGGATCCACAGAAACCACTTCCCTTGAGTACACAATAAAGTCCTCAGCCAGAAATTTGGTCAGAATACTAATCTGTCTGTGTAAAATCCTTCTACTATTTTGGTGTGGGCTGGTAAAACATGTAGCCAGGAAAGTATTATCACAAATCACACAATTTCTTCTAACATGAAGGCTTAAAAAGATGTTAAAAATGTCAACAACATGTCAAAGAAAATGCAATATGCAATGCAAAATACTGTAAAAATGCAATATACTGCAATTGTTCCTTCATAATTTTCTTTACTTCTCAAGGGGAATATTAGTTCCTCTTTCTGCCAGCATGTGTCCGCATGGAGCTCGGTATTTACCTGGCTACTAGGAACAGCACACAGCTAACTGATAGATATGCCAGCAACATGAAGAGCCAGACCCCTGGAGAGAAGGGATCCAGGAAGGAAAAATACCCTGGTCTTCTTCCCTGAAATAAACAAATAAAAGTGTTGGAATGCTGAAAAGCAGTTTCTTGGTGAACTATGAGTATTCTTTATCTTCTACTGCCAAGACTTATAAAAGAGATTTTTGGTAAAACTTTACCTAACTTTAAGAATGACATAACCACATCATAAACGTGACAAGGCAGATGTTATATGCTCTCATGAGCTCTCATGTTCCGTTCATTAGCAGTGTTGCGTTACCGTGACTGGTAATAGTCATGATATCTGCCATAGCGTTTGATACCATGACAGATTACACCACATGCTAATTTTTGCAAGATAGCATATGTTTTATTAAATGTTTTATGATAGATGCTATAATGTAATGCTTGACCAAATACAGTAAGTGTTACAGCCGCTATGACCTCATAAGAAGTGTTACTTGTACATAATTTCTCACAAAAGGTTATGAGTCATATGATGACATGTTATTGCTAAGTCTATGGTAGCATCATAAATGACTTGTCATGACATTTGTCATTAAATATATGCTTACTAGAGCACTATTAGTGATTTTTTGCATGTGATATGTAAGAGATAACGCCCAACAAAGCATCCCAAAAATGATGGAAAACAGAAAGAAAATAATAGATGAGGAAGAGGCAAAGAAGTGTCTCATTAGTTTCTAATAATAGGGGAGTGGTGGCTTATGGTTGAGGCTCTGGGCTACTGATTGGAAGGACGTGAGTTCGAATCTTGGCACCGTCAAGCTGCCACTGTTGGGCCCTTGAGCAAGGCCCTTAACCTTCATCAGTTGTAAGTTGCTTTGAATAAAAGCATCTGCCAAATGAGTAAATATAATATTGAGACATTTCAGCTGGTGTTATCTCACTATGTACATGGTTTTATCATAGTAGTACATATTATTATATGTCATAAAACATATGCTAACTAGAGTACACTTTAAAAATTTGCATTTGGTAATGGTAATATGACACTCTTATATCACTGCACGTAAAATGTCATGACAACTTGTGGCAGCATATGACTTCTTCCATGACACGTTTATATCATGGTTATGCCAGTCCTAAGACACACTTTTTATCTATCTCCATCCAATTCTCTGCTGTGTAAAGGCCAATTACGTGGTTTAAATAGAACAGGAAAACAACTTCTGCACTATAGTCAGAACCAATTAGTCTGATTGTCCTGTAGATGAATATACAATCAGTGGCCAAAGCAACTTACCAGTATCTTCTCAGTGAGGCATTTACTGCCTCAGGAACCACAGTCTAATTTATATACTGTACAGACACCTTGGACAGGTGGTTTGAAATAGCACAGGCAGTTTTACAACAGTAAACATCATATCCTGTGGTATAATTATGTTCAACTTTAACAAAGTTACAGAGCCTTAAACAATAAAATGATTTATATCTGTATAATTGCAGGAAGAGGCATATAGTGGTGGGATAATTAAATACTTCCCATATTAGTGTAATTGAGTGACATAAGTGTTGCGCTAGAGATAGTGAAAGCTGTAATTATGACTGTGTGCAGAGGACATGATCACTCTGCAGCAGTATTAAATAGCTACATTAAGACACAGAGAAATTAACTAAAGGGAGTGCAATGTGCCAGTGTGCACTTTATGCTGGTACAATAATTGTATTGTTGTGCAGCACCGAGGGAGGTCGCATATGTCTTTTGACTGAAGTTCAGCACTGCAAGTGGCAATCTGCTGTGAGCTGCAATCTGCTACGAGCTAAAGAAAACGCTTTGTTTATAGCCCTTTTGCTAAACTCGGTTTTAGTTTACAAAAAGGCACAATCAGCACAGTGCAGCAGTACTGGAGCAACAGAAGCCAGCTGGAATGGGTGGTGAAAAAAGAGAGTGGAGCATGTTGCTCATTTGCGTGTGCTGTGATACTTGTGTTTATGGGCGAGGAGCACTCAGTCTCGACAGCGCTTAAACACTGCAATCTTTATCAGAACACTGAAACTGAGAATGATAGTGGCCTGTTAGCCAAATTCTAGCCAAAGGAACAGCATCGACTGGCAAATTTCACCCCCACTCTCCACGGGCTCTCAAAGATACCTCTGCGTTAAGTTGTTATGTAATGTGTTTTACTTCAGCTGCGTGTGCTGGAGGTGCAAAGCTTCTCTCTGTGACATGCCAGGAAATGTCTTCTTCAGGATAAGTGCTGCCTGGGAATGTCAAAATAAATGCCTGCACCAGTGTCAGCCACGTGAGGCAGAGAAGAGGACGATGAAGAAATGCTTCCATCACGATCTCACACAGGGCTGTCACACTACAGATTTTATAGGTGGCTGAGTAGCGTTTTGATTGGCAACACTGTTTTATTAAATGACAAAAAGGTCACAGCCTAGATCTTGTTTCTTATGTGCTAAAGCAAACAGGTACAGACAGGAATAGCTGTGAAACACTGCTGCAGCTCCCGAGAACAAATGCGCGCCCACTCTCTGTGCAGTAGAAGTTACGGCATCTCTCGCTTTATTTTTATTTTTTTCTCTCTCTCTCTCTCTCTCTTTCACTGACACACACACACACACACACGCACATGCACACGCACACATATATTCACGCAGACAATCCATCAGGAAAGCTGGATCTAACTCCTTCAGGGACAGTTCATGAACCTGCCATGTCTCCCCGTGCAACCCTGTAATTAACTAATTGCACTAATTAGTCATTTATTTATCCACCCACACCCTATACTTCTACTATAATTCTCACAACCCACCACTCAGCTTCACTGTACATCACGCAAGTGGCGGCTCCCAGGAGAAGAATGAACCCTTATGTGAAGGTCAGGTCAGACTTTATATGCCTGGTGCAATTTTCCTAATAAACTATGTTATTTTTAATAACCATATTTCAGAGATTAAATTCAGGTCATTTTGACCTCATAGTAACAAGGTGAAATAAAAGTGATAAAATAACAATAATAATAATAATGTTTTATTGATATAGCACCTTTCTCATAACCAAAGTCGCTTTACAATCACATCAAAGACAACAGTGTCATGGTGTAGTGGGGGTGGTGGACACAAGCGCAAGCCGTTTGCACATATACACATTTATTTCTACAAACAGAAACTACAACCAACATGACATGTAACATCAAACATTCAAGGACAAACTGGACGGGCACATGAGGGCTTTTTATACAATTACTAATGAGAAGTCAAACAGGGAACAGGTAGAAACATTTAAGACACGTGACGGGGAACTGACAAACGTAAACACTAAGCGCGTGGCGCTCATCGCATTTGCGACCGCCACGCACTGTCACGCGCACCGTAGCGCGAGGCGGCGTGCATGTGACAAACAGACACAAAAAGCAACAATCAAAAGACACAAAATTGCCAACAGAAGTCCTCCAGAAGTGTAGCCATGCTCATATAAGAAGGGTCTTGCTGGTCAAAGTCCTTTTAATGGCCGATGCCACTACGCCACCCACAATCCGCATACCGCAATGCCACTAGGCAGCAGTACCGCAAACACCGTGCTGTGAAGCACAGTGGTGCCAAGCTGCTATGACCAGCCTTGGATCCAGGTGAACAGCGGCACCGATCAGCACAACAGAGAGCCAGAAGACTGGAACAGGGCAATCCGTCAGCCCTCCACCAACAACAGCAACAGAGCGTGCAGAACCATTAATCCGAAGCACAGAGTGGAGAACACATAGAGCAATCAGGTGCCATGAAGGCCAGCTGGATTATAGGCCAGGAAAATCTGCTGCTCAAGATAAGCCTAATGGAGCTCCACTGTGGCCACAAAATTGACTCAAGCACCAATCAAACTAGCTACATGGAGACCTCAAATTAACTTTAAAACAGCAAAAGCAAACACAAAAGCAAAAGTTCTAGAACTAAAACGTTTAGAAAATGTACTGCTAACCTAAATTTGCCAGCTAGGACCTTGGATGTCGTGCATCACTTGGTTTTGGCACCTTGCCACTACACTCAAATGAGATTACCTGCGGTATGTGATGTGGAAAGAAGAGACTCACTTTGCACAGGTATGCAGGAGAAACTGATTATCACTATATGACATTGTGAAAATAAATACTGTATAACAACAGCAGTGAGCTAGCGGGTCTGCACTAAATAGCAATGATAGGCTACAATGACGAAGGCGGCCCTAGTTTTGTTTTAAATTGAGACACATTTTTGCAAAACTGCATGTAAATAAACTATGTAACGATATGGAGGATGATTTTCAAACCTGCTGTAATTAAATAAGGTGCGTGTCTCGATGGCGGAGCACCGCTCTAACCTTATGATGAGCAAAGCAGCAAGCTCTCATCAACTGTACTGTGGCAGCCTTAGAGCAGTGACTCTTACACTCTGCACACTGAACAAACTCTAGCCTGTACGTACGGACAATAACACGGCACATTGCACACTGGGCTGAATGAAACAGCATTCCTCAGCATGTAATTCAACCCACATTTGATTCCATTTTCTACCATCATTGATCACCTGCAAAATTTCATTTAAAGCTGAGAATAGACAAAAGTGGATCCGTGTAGGAATCGTGGGGTGCGTGATCAATAGCAATTGGATTAAATCTAAACAAGGGCACATGCAGGTGTTCAAATATTGAATGGTGCTGCAGAGGTGGATAAGATAGAGAGATTTCCAAAGGCCAGAGTGGAGCAGAGGATGCTGTGGGGAGACCGAGACACCAAAGCCGCTATAGTGTGCTAGAGCTACTTTCATCTCTTCATCTCACCCTTATTTACTTGTGTCATACCCACATGACATGTCGCTTCTGTTGTTTCTATACTTCTTTCACCTTCGCCTCTGTTTTCTTTTTTTTGCTTTGCTTGACTCTCTCTCTCTCTCTTTATCTCTGTCCTTCCCAGTCATCCTCAATCACCCTTTCTTTCACACATTGCCTGTCTGTCATAATCACCCTCCTCTCCTTCCCTCCTGCTCTCCACCTTTGATTTAGGGAGCAGCATGATGCTATGTGTATTCTGCAGTGCGGTACTGTGGCGCATTAGTGTGCAGGACGTCCTGCTCATCAAGAAACAGTGTAGTCCACCAGAATTTCTCCAACTTCTACATTTATTACAGAATATAGCCATATACAGGACAGAGAAGCAAAAGTGCTTCTCTCCTTTGCAGCATGTTGACTGATGGGGTCTGTGGTGTGGGAGGTGAAGTGGTGTAGGCAGAATTACCCTAGTGTCCTTACCAAGTGCACTCGGTACATGATGCTAATCCCCAGTGTCATGAAGGGCTTGGAGAAATCAATGACCTTCTCCCTCTCAGCTGTGATGGTCAGGCCGGCCACCGCTAGGTCAGCCTTCTGCAGCAAACAAACACACACACACACACACACACACCACACACATACACACACACACACACACACACACATATGCAGTCACAATCACAAACACAAGTGTTAGAGAGATATGACATTTGCATTGCAGTGGTGAAATGCAAAACAAAACTGATTAGGTGCATGAAACAAAATCTCAAATCCTTTAAAGGTTACAATGTGTGCCGGTAATTGTGATTGCTTAAAGAAATTTGCTATAACCATCTGTATTACAGTGACTAGTTTGTGAACTGGTACAGAGAAAGAAGAGCACAAGAGGGGTGTTTTTCAGTGAAGGGCAGGCTGTCATGATAAATTACCTGACATGGTATCTAGGGCTGTTGGGCATAGTGCAGAAGCTTAGTCCAACTAATCAAAACGAACTGAAAAGTGCATCTGTGTGAGATTTTCCAGTCCCAGGGGCGAGCCTACAAGCCTCCACTGCTCTTTCGCTGCCCTCCACTGCAGGGATAAGCGGATTGTGAAGCTTGCATATTGAAAGGCAGCATCTGGACTACAGATTGTGCTCATTGTTTCAGCCAATAGCCTCTGAATTTTAGACGAGGAGGAAGAAGGGCTTTGTTGATTTGGAGAGCTGCTTGTTTAAAGAAAACCAGACTGCAATTTGGCTGCAATAAAACCTAGCATATTTATTAGAATTGGGCTTGAGACACAGCCAAGAGACCGACAGAAAAAGCCAGAAATCTGGCTCATCTGAGCATTTAAGCCGGACCTGTGGCCTGTTCTTATGTCAGTGGCTGCAATCACATCATGCAGTCTGTTAAGTCATTAAACCGATATGCAGGGGCCTCGTTTTAGAGGTTGGATAATACTGGCCTACAGGTCTCTCACAAGCTGATTAATACGATATGTCACATGGAGCTTCATGCTTAGAAACAAACAAGTTGTTTATACTATTGGTTGATTGATACATTGGGCTGATATTTGTGTTTTTTGAGCATCAGCATTGGCCAGTAAAGACACAGTCATTTTCAATTATGAGACCTTCATATAAAATAGACTATTAAAATACAGAGACAATTTTTGGTAACACTTTATTTGAAGGGTAGCTACATTGGGCCTTCATAACACATTCATAAGCATTGCATGAATCTTTTATAAAGTAATGCTGGAGGAATTATGTAAGGCTTATATAACTTTGTGAGGTGACATTAATGTTTTTATGTTATGTGACTTTGTCTTCACACGAAAGAGAGAAGAGAAGAATCTTATTATAATTATGGCTAGACTGTTCAAGACTAATTTATGTATCTGTAATTTTTTATTATAATGTTACAAGTTATTATTTTGTCTTTACTAACAGCACATTAATGCAGCTTTGAGACATCATCTATGAAATATCCATTGCCATCTTACCTTTTTGAAAACTGCATTTACCGTATTTACTTCAGGGGCGCTGTATCATAGCTGCCCCTTCGCTCTGACCCCAGCTTACCAACATGCTGGGATATGCGAAGAATCAAAT
>JAOUQW010000047.1:9335488-9349575 GCA_028565825.1 Olivaichthys viedmensis | reverse complement strand
GGTAACACTTTACTGTAGGGCAGTGTTCAGAAGGCTACATGACACCTACATAAGCCTTTCATGACAACTGACATAAACTGACAAACATTTATAAACACTTATTCCAGCAGGCATCAGTTGTCATAAAGGCTGCTTTTGATAACTTAACCTGTTGGAATAAGCGTTTATAAATGTTTGTCAGTTGACGCTTATTGGAATAAGCGTTTATAAATGTTTGTCAGTTGTCATGAAGGTCTTATGTAGGTGTAATGTAGCCTTATGAACACTGCCCTACAGTAAAGTGTTACCAAAAATTGTAACCAATCACATGAATAAAAAAGTTCTAGATGTGTATTTGTGAACTCCTTTAAAATTTATGTCATTTAAGGTTACAGTGGGACAGAGTCTTTTTTCAGTGTTGTGTGAGTCCATACATGCCCTGCTTCTCCTCTTATATTGTTTATTTGCTCCCCATCACATCCAATTTATTAAAATGAATGTGGGAAAAAATAGCTACAGCCAAGTGTTTTTTTCCAACTTATAATAATTTTGTCCATGCATCAGTATTCTATAATGTAATGCAAGATTTGCCCCTGCAACTGACTATGTAATTGGAGCATGTGAACAGGAGAGGCAGCATGAACATTGGCAAACAGCTCTGTCGCGCTTGGCTATATCATGTGTTGAACCCAAGCCAATTTTCCTCTGTCATGCCGCATGCATGCTTCTCACTTAGAGAGAAAGAGAGCGGGGGGTGCAGAGGGCTGCTGGAAGGGCAGGGAGCTGTGGAAAAACAGCAAGGGTGAGAGAATAGCAAATCCTCCCTGTTGTGAACTGCACAATTCACTGGCAAAGCAGAGCACCCACTGTCACCATAGAAACAAGAAAAGCCAAGAAATGGCTTAAGACAGCCATTAGAATATTAAGGCAAAGAGAAGTGGATGGAGAAAAATAGAAGAGGATGTGAAACTGCAAATGTGATTGTTTACACAATTCATTAGTATATTCTAATCTTCATGTGTTCTGTGACATGTAGTAATTCAGTACTAATTCACTGCTGAATTGTGGTGAGCACCATGAATAAGGGAAGTAGGCAGTAGGCACCTTTTTCTGAACCAGACAATTAATTCTAAGGGTCACAAATGTTTGATTTTCTACAAGACATTGACTGGCTTGAATTTAAAAACTGTTTCCCTTCCCAAAATAGGAAGGCTCATTCTTTAGCCTTGGAAATACACTTTTGTCAGGAAATTGAGGTTTGTGCTTAAGTAAGTGCCTCTAGAGTTGAGAGGGGAGATATATTACAGACCCACTCACTCACTGATTCTGCTATATATCCTGCGCATCTAACAGCCATTAATATAAATGCTCCTAAAATAATGAGGCATGTTTTAATTACGACATTAATTCCAACAGCCATCTGGTGCTAAAGGCCTGCATGTGTCTGTCACCTTCAGATCTAATCAGGCATCTTAAAATGGATACCAGCTGCAATGGCCAGTAATTCCAATCAGTGGATGAGGGTTTATTTGGGTAGACCTCTAATAAGGTTTTACAGGAGCTGTGGCTCCCAACAAAAGCATCGAAGTGTTGAGTGAATCAATAACTGCTGTGCTTGCCATCATCCGCTGAACACCAGTCAAGTCTCCTCTTTCCTGCTGCATGCTCCTCACCTAGGGTCGTATTCAAAGTTGAGTTAAACATGCATAGTAAGGAGTTAATACCGGAATTGATGACTTAGCATTTAGGCCCCAGAGCTATCTATACACTTTAGCACTGCTTAGACAGTTGAGCATCAGAGGCGTGACTCAGTTATCCGCTATTCAGACTGAACTTAAGTTCCTTAATTTTGTGCAATATCCTCTTCAACGAGGTAACCACAATATTTCACCCCGAAATCTATGTCTTTGGGGAAATAGAAAGTAGACACAAAATTATGGAACACCATTTAAGGCCCATATTAAATATCTAAATATGACATTATGATATAAATAATCATATAAATAAATATACTTATATTTTAACAAAGAAATTGTGAAATACTTCAATGTTTAATACAAACATAAATCATTATTATGATATTTCATTATTTTTATCCTCACAATAACAGTGTTTTTTAGAATAAATTTTTATTTCATAATAGCATCATTTAAAATAGGGCTGATATGGCCAAAATATCATTTGATATTTTTCACATTATTGATGGTATTTGGTTTTCAAATGCAACTTAAATGTCTCACTCAAGGACACCAACCTAGGTTTCATTCAGATTGTTGGCTAGCCTAATAAAAAAGGCTAAAATTACAACCTTTTATAGAAGAATACAGATCATTATAAATGCAGTATTATACAGCATTATATTTTTAGGATTTTATTACACTAAAGAACTGGGAAATAACGAAAAATTAAATAACCTGGAAATAACCCAAATTATAGTTTCTTATCACTTTTATAAAATGTTTACATGTTTATATATTGATTTATTGCTGGAGTTAAAGGTTGAATCCAGTTAGCTAGCAGATAAAAGGTTAGCTACAGTAGCTACCTAACTAATGTAGATGAGTGCTACTGGCCACTGTAGCTGCTGGGAGGTGGGGCTTCGTATACTGGGTGAGAGGTGGGGTCAAGAAGTAAACAAATCGCTAAAACGTTCTTGTCCATCACCTTACTTCATTTAGAGCTCAAATTCTACCCAACACCCCTTTAAAATGACAAATTTCTAGAAGGGCATGGTACAGTATAGCAATTAAATTAAGAATTGAACCTTCATGAACAGAGACGTGCACACATGAGCGAAATAATCAAAAGATTTCGATTTGACAAGCAAACCATTCTTGATCTGTGCCAGATGCTGAATTATGAGCTCAAACCACAAATCAACAACCCCCATTCACTCTCAGTGCTCCACAAGGTAACATGCATTCCCTATTACTTAGATGGAGAAGTGGCGTGTAAAAGCTTTCTTTTTATGACAATTAACCTTGATATATTAGGCTACCACAAGATGTTTAATTGAATCTTGCCTGCTTTTTATTTGTATATTATCTTTTTAGTCTAACCTTTCAAAAAAAATGATTTAAATGTCATTTGTAGTGTTTTTTGCTTTTAGTCTATGTTGTATTTCAACTGACAGCAAATTTCACCCATGAAATGTGATTTGATTGATCATTCTCAGTTTATAACCTAGTTTTCTTTGGGCTTAAAGGCAAGACGTGAACTGCAAGCAGGTAATTTCAACAATCTGAATAGGCACCGACTTGAACACTGAATACAGATAACGTTCCCTGCTTATCTATTGATGTATCTTTTGAACTTAAGTCACCAACCCCTTAGGGAGAGGGGGAGATGAAGCTGGGGAGATGTGTAGGGAGGGTTGTTGGAAGGACAGAGAGTTGTTGAAAAAAAAAAGGATGGGGGTTTAGCAGGGGAGGTTTCCTAATGAGGTTTTTCATGGACTGTCGCATTCAACAAAGCCTGGAAGTGTTAAGCGAATTACAAGGACTGCTGTATATGCAAGGTGGGACAGATGGCTATCTGAATTTGAAAGATGGGTTATAATGGAGACAAATGCTGCTATAAATAAGGTTTGACGACCCTAAATTATTGCTTTGAACAATGGCTAATCTAAAACCTACTCAACGATTGAATGGCCCTGATCTATTTAGTACTAGCAGTTCAGTGGTCAACCTTCTGAGCTAGTGATCAAATTCCCGGAACTGCCAGTGAGCCACTGTTGGGCCCCTGAGCAAGACTTTTAACCCTCAACTTTTAAACTTTATGTTTGGATTGTGTCCGGTCTAAATTGTAAGTTGCTTTGGATAAACGCACCAGCCAAAAAAAAAAATGTAAAATGTAAAAATGTTGAATGTAAAACATAAAAATTTCAAAGGACAACTTGCACACACTTGCAGTCCCTTAATTAAACGTGCTCACTGTTGTTTTACCCTGGACGCAAAGGCAATTTAGCATTGAATTTTAATTGCAATCTCCAGATAAGACCTTGGCAATAGTTTCCTTACTTAAATTTAAGTAAAAATAGTCTTTGTCATGTTATGGAAGCCTTCCTACCCTCTCTAGGATACTGTGGGACATGGTGGCGTTGGCGTCGACGATGATGGTGGCAGTCTTGTCATCTCGAATCTCTTTGAGGAGAGGAGTAGGGTCTTGGCTGTCATCCAGCATACGAACAGAGAGTGTTTCCTTGGAGATGAGAAACTGTCGCAGTAACACCTCCAGGTTTAATAGGCCTGTTGAACAGGGACACACATAAACACACAAACATACAGACACACACACAAACACACAGACCAAACCAATGAATGGAAGACTTGTGGCTGTTCTGTAATATCTCAACTCTCCTTTTTCCCATTCAAGAGGCTAAATCTGCATTTCTAGTTTAATTTTATATGGTACTTTCAGTCTAATCACACAGTAATAAAAAATCAACTTTTGTTTCAAGATAATGTCCATGATCAATATTTGCTGTACCAAAAACAAGATGGTGATTCTTGTGTTTGTTAATTGTCAACAGTCTAGACAGTTTTTAAAATCTTTTTGACTAAAAGTAAAAATCCTTTTAGCTGGGCTCGCACTGGGTGGGACACATGACATGGCCTCTATTCGTAAAGAGGACAATGTCTGTTTCATCATTGTTTCGTTTAAAAATATATAATTATTCATATTACTGAGTCCATAAATTTTGATTCTGAAGTGTTCTGGTCCATGTCACAGGAACATATTGTCGCTGTCCAATGAAAAGCATGTATCTCCAAAATTCCAATTTTTCAGAAACACGAAAAAACACTTTTTCATAGAGAGTATCATACACAATAAATCCGAAGTTGACAGTATGATTTGTCCGATTTTCGTTGGTCATTTAGATGTTAACTGCTGTGGGGTAGATGGAGGTTTTTGCCCACATTCCATATATAACAAAAAATAAAAAATGTTTTTCATTGGACAGCGACGATATATGTAGTGATTTACAACATAGACGCTTTCTCATTGCTTACAAAAGCCCGTCAAAATTCTTACTGTCATTATCAATCTAATAATTTATAAAATAAATATCACATCAAGAGATGGCAGTCCACAACATAAAACAAGGCACAGTATATTATATAAAGTTTAAAAAAAATAAGGGATCTGCAACATGCTATGCTTCGGCTGGTCAATATGTAATATTGTGCAGGATTTTCTTGGCAATGTGTACGGCAATGTTTATGGATACTGTATACTATCTGGCATTAAGCAATATTATTATGGGATTTGTATGTGTGTTTTGTATTTATATACTGTAGCTATTTGAATATTTATGTGAATGCATACTGTATACTGTTTTGAAGCCTGCACTGTTATGTGACTTGTATGAGTATTTAAAATATTAAAACATTTCAATATTTATGTACTGATTTATAGCAAGTGAGAGCATCCAGAAAAAAAGCCAGACATATTAGACTCCAGAAGGCAGAAATAAAGGTGTTGGGAGCAACTGTTACAGCATCAGCACTAGAGCCACTGCTCACAAGCTGTCATCTCTTTCACTTGTTGAGTTTCTTGGCAGATATTTGATGAATCTAGAATCTCTCTGTTCACTGTGTATTGTACCTTGCATGGCAACACATGTCACTTTATTTTGTGTGCACAACATACCACAATGTGTGCACTACATTTTTCATTTAATTTTTGCCTGAGCCTCATGTAAGTAATGTAAGTAATGACATTTTTCCACCGGATGGTGCGGCACGGCTCGGCTCAGCAAATTACCCATAATCCTCCATGATGTCACTATTTTCACAGCCAAGCAAGCCATGCCGTACCCAAGTACCCATGCTGAATTTGGTTCTTCCCTGTGATTCAAGTAAAGTTTGACATCTTCTAGTTAGGGCAAATCCCAAATGGCTTCCTATTCACTTTGTTTGCACCCTACATATAATAATGAAGCTGAACACTCTACCTAGTGCCCTCATGCTTAGTGTAGAACAACATTTGAGATTCAGCCACAGAAAATGCAGGGCTCCTTACCTCGGTCTGGTAAGGTTTGCAATCAAATATCTTTGTATTTTTATTAGAGATTAAAGTATAGGCAAACTTGGCTGTGTTTGGGTGTGCAGGTTTACTAGTTCACTCTATAGAGAGATGCGGCAGTGCCACGCACATTTTTACATCAAATGAAAACTCCTCCTAGATTCACGAGTAGAGTTATGTGATGGGAAACCGACACATGCATTTGTTGCCGGGCCGCATTGTTCGATGGAGAAGCGCTGCAAGGGTACTGCCGCACCGAAAGTGCTGCACCATGGACAGCGGCCTTAGCACCACCAGGGGCAGCGACAAAAACAAAACCAATAACACTTTTTGCATATATTACTTGAATGTTTTACTGCAAACCAATGAAATCATTTGTAAAATTATATTTGCTTAATGTTGCCAGGAACTGTATTCCCATGGCCTGTAATGTCACACACACACACACACACACACACACACACAGAGAGAGCTTGTAACTTGTAGCTAACTGGCTAAGTTAGCTTTGAAGTAAGCCTTCACCTACCTGAGGACACACCTTTTTTCAGTTTCTCATCTTCATTTTGGTTGTTTAGTGTAATTTGAGGGACCCACAGTTGCTCTGCCTTCTTCCTCTATCCAATATTGCCACATGGTAGCTAAATATAAAGCACTCAGAATGTCCACTCTCCATGACGCCATGGCCATATGAGCAGCAGAGACACACTACTAATCAGTTTTACAACAAGTAACGTTTTAGGGAGAACACGAGTGTTGCCCAACTGCGGTAGAAACAGTATTCAGATATTTCTACAAGTTGACAATTTTTTCCCCAGACTGTTGAAAGCATATCTTCCTTAGTATTAATATTAACATAATAAACACTTAAATCCTCTGTTCAGTGACTGCTTATTTTCAAGCAGGTCATCTCCTCATTTGTGTCTGGGCACTGGTGTGTTCACGAGACAGTAAAATGTCCATATCAGTTCCTACTGAAAGCAGCTGCAGTCAGCTCACTGCCTGCCAGAGGAGCAGACAGACAACCCTCCATCACTTTCTCCTCTCTTCTCACACACAAAAATGTACACTGAAAGAGTGTGTATGTGTGTGTGTGTGTGTGTCTTAATGGTGGGGGTCTTTGTCTTTACTGACAGCATATGTCAAAATCCAATTACGTTCCTTATCACATCAAATTAATGTTGGCTGTCAAAACGATAGATCGCTGTAGGAATAAACAGAGAAAGCCAAAGAGCAGAAGCCTTTGTCGCTTCCTTCAGTGCTGCACTGTTCTCTTAAAGTGGAGAGATGGGCACAGCGCACTCCACATTTCATTCATGATTCAAGAGCTGATTCTTCTTGAATTTTATTTGAAGACTTATTTGGAGACCTGCCCATTTTCCTACATTTAAATAACGGAAGGTGATGTGTCATGCCGGAGCTTTGGAAAAAAAGCTTTTTACAATCAAACCCAAGAAAGACAGAATAAACCCAACTAATTATATCACTATGTCCATATTTGGGGAGGGACTTGACTCACGAGAATCCATGGGCAACATCACGTGCATGGTCTAACCACTTTCCCAGCGGTTCCTAGCCCCGGTCCTGCCCTATATATTTTAATTATTTTCTACTTAAACCCACCCATGTTGACTCTGGCAGAGCCTGGTAATTAGCTGATTAGTTACGCTGTGGTATAGCAGGGAAAACAACTAAATATGCAGGACAGGGGTCCTCAAGGACTAGGGTTGGGAACCACTGGACTAGTCTAGCCTCTTTTAACTTGCAGCCAATATTAGAAATGATCTTACCAACATAGGATACAGAACTAGGCAGTAGTAGTTGGAGCAGACTAGGTTTTTGAATATGACTGATTCTAGTGATATATTTGCAGAGTTGGTACAAGATGAAGAAAAAAAACATTTGATTTTGAAGCAACCACAAAACCATATAATTTTGTTTACTGATGAGGAAATAGAAGAGAGACGACAGCACAGACAGACTGAGACAAGCTCAGCTGGGATAAGGAAGGGAATTTATCTAAATATAATTCACATAACTTTGAATCAAGCGAGGATTCTTTCTAGAATCTAACATAAGCATGTTTGCTATTCTCTAACTAGGTAAAGCCGCAAATCAGGTTTCTGTCAATAGCATCTGAAAGGCAACGGTCCATGGAAAGATCGAGGAGACCGTGTCCTCTTTGAATCTTGAATCAGGCTTTGCTGAATCAGGGCCAAAGCCTGATTGGTATGTATCTCATCGAGGCCATTAGACCGGTCAGCACAGGTCTATCGCTTTGTATTAGTCCTCATGGACTATGTGATGCGGTACCCCGAAGCACTGCCTCTGCGGACGATCTCCGCAAAGAGCGTAGAGAGAGATGAGTTGGGACTGGAGTGTTCAAAAACATCGAATCCCACTCCTATTCCACTTGGAGACCATCTCTCACCGTCCCAGAGAGCAGAGGTTGCTAAGTTGCAAGCCGTATTTTCGGACGTGTTTTCTCCCCTGTCCATGCGCACAGACCTCATAGATCACCACATTGAGACTCTCCCCAGCATGGTTGTGCACAGCCAGCCGTATCACTTACCTGAACACAAATGAAAAGTGCTTCAGGAGGAATTGGGAGAAATGCTAGAAATGGGAGTAGCCACACAGTGACTGGAACAGCCCCATTGTGTTTGTGCCTAAGCTGGCTATGCTTCAACTACTAATGGATCGTGTTCTACGGCCCTATTGCGCATATGCCGCTGCTTATTTAGAAGACATAATAATCTATAGTATCGATTGGCAGCGACATATGCAACATGTAAGGGCGGTCCTAAAGTCCTTGAGGTGGGCCAGGCTCACGCCGTACATGGCAAAGTGTGCGGTTGGATGGGTAGAGGTACAGTATCTGGGCAGGTGCGTCCCCAAATTGATAAGACTGCTGCAATTGCAGCCTGCCTGCAACCCAAGGCCAAATAGGATGTGAGACAGTTCCTGGGGCTGGCGAGATATTATCATAGGTTTGTGCCAAGTTATTCAGACCTTGCCAGTCTGCTGACTGATCTCACAAAAAAGGGAGCACCAGATCCTGTCCACTGGTGGGAGCCATGCCAGCAGGCCTTCATGAGTATTGCTCACAAAGATTTACTCCCCTGATTTCTCTCTCCACTTTGTGTTGCAGACCGATGCATCGGACAGAGGGCTGGGAGCCATTCTGTCCCAGGTGGTGGAGGGGGAGGACCCTCCGGTCCTGTACATCAGCTGAAAGCTCTCCGTGTGAGAATCAAAGTACAGCACCATAGAAAAGGAATATCTGGCGATTAAGTGGGTGGTCCTCATTCTCTGATACTACTTATTGGAGTGCCCTTTCACCCTCTGTTCAGACAACGCTCCCCTGCAGTGGCTCCACCGCATGAAGGATACACAAATCACTCACTGGTATCTGGCATTACAGCCTTTTAAGTTCACAGTGGTCCACAGGCTGGGGGCGCAGTCAGTCACAGGTGGCTGTATGTAGCACGTAGGGGGCGTGGGTCTGCATCGGAGGGGTTTGGGAATGAGCCAGATGGGTAATGGCTGATGTAGCACACTTGAACTTGGCTAATATTTATGTGCTTTTTTCTCTCTCCCTCTCTGTCTGGCAGTGAGGTGTGTGAATGCATGAGACTGCTGAACAAGCAAAGCTGCTGCAGAGAAGAGTGAGCTGGAAAGCCGGTAGTTTGTTTTAATTTTTTTATTTTGTTGTTTCATACATTCACGGTCTCACCCATGTATCACCCAAGTATTACATAAGTGTTATGAGAATTAAAACTTTATCGTTTTTAATCAATCGACTAATGTAACTGAGTTAAAAAATATCCTTGTCCAATGTAACCAAGTTTGAAGTGCATAAAAATACAGTGAAACACCAAACACGCACTAGTCGGCTAACACTGACACCCTAGCTAAAACAGGGCAGAAAATAAAAAGACACAGATCTGTGGATGAAATGCACACAGTGAAGCCAAGCAGAAGCCTCAATCCCCTTTACTCTCACCCGTTAACCACTGGCCACACACACTCATTCACATCTAGGGCCTGAACATTTGTTTAAAGGACTGGTACAGATGTTCACAAGACTATTTCATTTTATTACAGATTGTGGCATTTCACAACAGCAAGGTGTGACCCAAACACATTCTATAGTTGTGACATTTGATTTTTGAGAGTGAGGGGAAATATTGGTGCTGTGGTGTTAGATATAATAGCTGCAATATAAAACCAAAACTCACCTCATTTGAATTTTAAACAGGGCCACTAAGAGTTCAAGAGCACAAACATGAAAGCCTCTGCACTGCTAACTTAACCGACCTGGTGCAAGCTGATTCTGGTCATACCTAATAACTTGTGCTAACAAGGACCTAGTGCTAATGCTAAAGCTATATCACCACAGTTCATAACACCTATAACTGCAGCTGACAAGCTAGCCTAGACTAGCCTAGCCCAGCCCAATACAGAGATTTGTATGAGTAAATGTACCAATGCAGTTGCAGTACAGTGCAGTACTGCTGGAGTTTACTGGTCTGGATACACATTTTTTCCTGCAGTGACAGTGCTGGAGGTTAGCAGGATGAATAGCTGAGTTCCAACACCACCACAACAGGGCAGAAAGAAGAAATATTCATGAGAGGGCACGCTCTATTAGGCTGTCACCAGACAGGGTGATTAATGGGCCCTGTACACCCAGTGAGAGGGGAGAGAGAGAGAGAGAGAGAGAGAGAGAGAGAGAGAGGAGAGAAGGCAAAGCAACTGCAGAACGCACAGAGAGCGACATTATCCACTATCTACAGCAGAGTGCTGAAGGGGTAAAGGTACATTTCAAACACTACATCCTGTGTCAATTCTTGGCAGCCTCCACACCCACGCTCCCATTCTGCTGAATGTCTATGCTGCCCTTCTTCTTCAACCAGACTGACTACTCCTTAGCATTAACTACTGGGACCTCATTTATGAAGATGTGCGTAAAAGAATCCTAAATGTAGACTTATGATTGTTTCCAAAAATATCCTATGAACAATTAATAAAACGTCCATACGCACTGAAAATTTTTCTTAAATCCTTCCTACCTGTGGCCTGTTTATTAATCGCAAATCATCTTAAAATCATTCGCATGTGAACAAGCGCATCGACTCCACATAGAAAATATCCCCAAATATCCTTATATGGTGGGACACAAGCAATATAAATGGCAGGTTAAGTAATTAGTCATGGTAATTTTCTGTAAAAATGGCAAGTGAGGTGCAACACCGGAGTAAAAAAAATAAAAATTGGCAAATGAAACAGGTTTTCTTGGCAGAGGTACAGGCCACAGCAAATATATTGTTTGCTATTATTTGGCATCCTGTTCTGATCAGACATTCCCTTTTAATCGGGGCTTGTGCGCGTTCCTCAAAAGTCTAATAGATCATGGAACACGCACTGTCTGTGTAACGTGCAGTTGACGTTATCAAAGCAAGTACAGCGATTGCACTTTACTATGCTAAAGTGAGCGTGCACTAGCGTACCAGTGCATGAGCACAAAAAAAGTTTGTACACATACTTTTGAGTGTGTTTACATATAAGAACATTTTCATGTCAGTTTCAGGTTTTATAAATCCCGTTTTGTACGTCGTTTTTAACGTAAAAACAAATGTAAGAACAAATTCCTTGGAATTTACGATCAAATTTCATAGTGCAAATGTTTTATAAATGAGGCCCCTGGACTGTATATGGTAGGATAGGTATCTAGACTAATTCAGTTTGGTCTTTCTAATACAGGTTTGAGCATAAAATTATGATGGGGATGTTTGGGGAGCCATTTTACATCATTTGTCTTGCAGTGCTCAGAATGTGCTTTCTTTCTCAAATTCTCAATTCTGTTTGGAAGGAACAGTAGGTAGAGAAGCATTTTAGTCATGATGCGAGAGTGTCTTTAAATATAACATTTCAAAGTAAACAAATATTAGGGGTACAAGTTCACTAATTAGCTTATATAAACCCATTCAGAATCACACTCCTGCTAGAAGAAAAGTACTTTGTTTATAGCAAATACTGATAAGTTGTGGTTAAATAAGTTCTTTCCCATAAATTGCCCTTCTCCTTAAGTTAGCTGGTTAACTAATGCTAACTATAATTTTGCCGCATAAGCTAGCAATACATAAGCTGTAAGGTCACGTTAAGCTAGTTAATTTGAACCATGGAATGACTATTGACAATCTACAAACACGACCGTGTTTGACGGTCAAAATGACTGTTTGAGCTGTTAAAAAAGCAGTAAATAAATATTGGTTATCTACAAAACAAGCAATTTGTAAACCTACTTTTATGTCGGAATGACAGTGTGGTCTGCCATGTTTCTAGAAACTTTCATAGAACTCTGAACCGGTGAACAGAATTAAAGGCCTCAAATTCGGCCAAAATAAGGCACCTCAGTGGCACCTCACCTTATCTCAAGACAGCACAAATGCTGCCCAAAAATGCTGCCCTTCTAGGAAGCTTCGTAACTATAGCAACGAACTGAGTCAGTAAAAACTTACTGGCAAAATTGTGTATCTCTTCTGTAACTATAAATGTCTCTCTACATGTCTCTTTTTGTCATGTCAGTCTGATAAGCACAGGGCGTAGACATTCAATCACCCTACTTCTATAATTACATGACAGTTTTTCCTTCCACTGCTAATAGCATTTTTATTCCATACCACAGTGGCTGAGGAAAAATAATCTTTCTCATTTTGAGAGTTCTTATGGGTACAATTCTTTTCCCGAGCGACTTGTGAAGAGCTGGGCTTGTGCCAAGTCAATTCACCTCTGTGAAATCTCAGTAGGAATCCATGTTCAACTCCTCTTCAAAGCTCTACACTGCTGCTAGTGTAAGCTGCTGTCAGAGGGGTCAGTGTGACTTTGTTGGGGTGCCAGCAATTGTAGTTTTTCTGTTCTGAGAGGGAGAGGAGAGGACGGGACTTTAATAAAGCACAGAGGTTGGCCTGACTAGGATTGAGAACCACTTCTATACATGTTCTCTCATTTTGTTTCTGTCAACTCTCATATCTTTGACAAGTAAAGGTTTCTATCAATCTATTTATATAAATTTTTATCTGTAAGCAGAGGAATGCTGTCACTATCAGTGCCTGTGGTTTGATGGTAAATGAGTGGGACAACATACATAATGAGAGCCTGAAGGACAGTGAGAGCGAGAGCAGAGACATGGTGAAATAATCGCAGATGAACAATAGGCATGGTGTACAGTAATCAATGTTGTCATATGAATGTTGGGGTGTAATAGTACCCTATTACTATGGGGTAATGCATGATAGAATAGAGGAATATAATGTTGGACTGAATTTAATATCTAATCAAATCTAAACATGCATGTCTCTGTGTTATTGGCTTAAGGAGTTATGTAAGGAGAAGAATACAGCCACAAAGCACACATCTGAATGACTTTCTGCCCCTTTGAATACATGACCTTGGCTATGTTTGTTACTCACAGTTAGCCTGGGCACAGATGAGGCAGGACGTGGTGCTGTTGAAGAAGGTGAGGAGGCCAGCTACAGCCAGGCTGATGTCTGTGTTGGTGGGTCTGAGGTCCAGAGTGGTAAAACGGGGAAATTGCACCTTCAGAATGTCTTCTGGGGCCACCTTAACATACGGCACCTGCACAGCGACACAAAATATCGTTGAAAGAAAACTAAACATGCCTGTGTTAAGCCTTTGCTGAATGGAAGTACATTACAACATGAAATACAAAGACTGAGTGGTAGGACTATAGCACAAAGCATTACACTCTTATCATAAGTTTAACAACACCCTTTTAGAGAGTATCTACATTAAAAGTAAAAAGTAAAATATTAGGTAGCTTAAAGCTACAGTGAGTAATATTTTTTTTGTAAAAAATGTCAGGGGAGAAAAAAATACTGTAAAACAATGTTGTCGCACGTGAGGTAGCGTGGCGACAGCCGCCTTGTGCTTTTGTTTTCTTTCGTCTTTGTCTCGTGATGTGATTGTCCCTACCTGCATATCGTTTGTCAGTAATTGTTAAGTGTTTAAATACCCGCTTGTGTCCGTCCTGTATTGTCTCCTGTTGCTTTGAATGTTTG
>JAOUQW010000047.1:9292101-9302909 GCA_028565825.1 Olivaichthys viedmensis | reverse complement strand
GCGCTGCTGCCACACGATTGGCTGATTAGATAATTGCATGAATGAGAAGGTGTACAGGTTTCTAATAAAGTGCTCGGTGAGTGTACATACAAAATAACAACGCAAAGAGGAAATAGGAAAATCAAGACATGCATTGCAAAACATAGTAGTGGGATGTAAACTAAAATAAACATGACTTGCGCTCTCTTTTTCTTTCACACACACACACACACACACACAAGAGGCATCAATGTTGTGTAAGGAAGGACACATAGCATTTGGCATTTCTTCCTGCCTAGGTGTGGAACTGATCCATTTCAAATCCAATCCCTGCCTTCTGCAGGCCAATACAGTCATGAATTAAACCAGGCATGCTGCTGGCTGAGGGAGAGGGATAGGCCAGAGAGATAGCTATAGAAAGAGAGAAAAAGAGAGAGAGCATATATCTAAACATATCTAAACTCCCTCGCTCACTCGGCTGGCTCACTTGTTCCCTACCTGAGTAACTGATTGACTTTCCTCTTCTTTGGGTTAACCCATTTAAGCCAATTGACAACCAAAGTTGCCACAATTTCTACCTCTCTTTTCTACTAGATTGTATAATAATCTAATAAAGTGCTATAAAGCTTTTCACACATTCACAAAAACATTTTCACAAAACATTCACACACACAATAATATGTTATATTGTACAAAAGACATGAGAATTTTACTTCACTTCCAGTCATGTAATTAAGCCAGGGTGATTTTATAAGTTAAATAATCTTTGTAATGTGACTGGAAGTACCATTACTGTTTACATTTTTTATAGAAATGAGATTATTTTTACTGCTTTATTACATTACACAAAAATTCAGAGAAAATGTAATATATTTATCTATTTTCTAAATACTACTTTTAGTGTTTGCTTAATGTGTCACTTTAAGACACACTATATGTGACTGTTTAATTTTTGTTAACAATGGTTTCTTCCATTTGTTCTTAATGAGAGAGAGACAGAGTAGTGATTGTATTCAAAGAAGGCTTCTGTCATCGTGCATGGTGGTCGCCATGACGACGAGCGCCATGTGCTTCATGTTATGTTTTGATTTCTGTCTTGTTCTTGTTTACACCCCTGTCCTGCCTTTCATTGTTCCCAGTTGTGTCTCGTTTGTTCCCGTAATCAGTGTGTGTATATCTACCCCGGTGTGTCTGTGTATGTTGTCGGATGTTGTTTATGTCAATGTCAATGCTTATGTTATCCGTTTTTGATCTGTCTGTTTGTTTTGAGTCAAAGCGAATAGATGCTTGCATCTGTATCCACCGTCTCTCTCCGTTTCCCCCCTACCCGAAGCCTGACAGAACATCCAACCTAACAATTGGGTACAGCGAGCCAACGTGGGAGAAAGCCAGCTCCGGGAAAAACCCGATCCAGAGGAAAAAAAAAAACGTTCCAGTAAAAAGCCCGTTAACATGGATGCAGCAGTCTGGGACGAGCTGCTCAGAGAGGTAGAAGAGCAGCAACAGCAAGCCGACTTCGTCACCGCCGTCTTGGCGTCGATCACCACACCGGGGCAGCTTGCTCCCACCATGGATGCAGAGGTTCTGGCCGAGCTGCTCTGAAAGACCGAGGAGCAGCTGCGAGGGGCCAACTGCCTCGCCGCCCACATAAAAAGTCTTGAGGGGGGGGGGCTATTGGCCATCGAGGTCGTTCCGGATTCCGCAGGGAATGTTGCTCAGCTCCCTGACTCGGCTGAGGATGTTGCTCCACCTCCTGACCCCGCAGAGGACGTCTTCACTCCGCCCCAGGCCTCGGGGATAACGTTGCCATTCCACCTCCTGCACCTCCAGTCCAGATCACAAGCCTCCCAGGAGAGGAGGAGAAACCCCCCTAGGAATGTTGGGGGGGGGGGCTGATGGCCGCTGCGGTCATTCCGTATTCTGCAGATGATGTCGCTCAGCTCCCTGACTCGGCTGAAGACGTCGCTCCGCCTCCTGAGCCCGCAGAGGATGTTATCACTCCGCCCCTGGGCTTCAGGGATATGCTTAATTTTATGTTTGGATTTCTGTCTTGTTTACACCCCTGTCCTGCCTTTGATTGTTCCCAGCTGTGTCTCGTTTGTTCCCGTAATCAGTGTGTATATATCTACTCCAGTGTGTCTGTGTATGTTGTCGGATGTTGTTTATGTCAATGTGTATGTCGATGTCAGTGCTTATGTTATCCGTGTTTATCATACCGTGAAACTTTCATACCGTCCCAGTTTTAGGCATAATATAATAAAATTTCACTGCTCATCTGATGAAGAGAATGGAAACAATAAAGCATCTTTTTAACCATGATAATGTGTTAGTGCACAAGTAGCTTAGCTTAGAAGGTACCTGCAGTAACCAAGGCAACTCACATCAAAACAAGACATCGCTTTCTCTTCTAAGCTTCTATGAGCACATTATTTACTACACATTAATTTGCCATTACATAGGAGGCCTTTTTCTCTGATAAAATTGATCCTGTCACACATTGATCCTCTTTTGCAAACAGAAAGAGGTGCAGGGGAATGAGGCAGAACTGACAAGGCAGACTAATTTGGCATCAAGTGACATAATTATTCATGCGTCTATAGGCCTAGCTCTCCCTCTGCTACTTACTGGTCTCTCCGGTCTCATATTCACTGTCTCTGAGCAGCTCGAAGATGTCCACCTCCAGCTTGCCTGTGGTGGAGCGGTTGCTGGAACGGTTGATGCTGTCTTTTGCCAGCGTGATGGCCAAGCGCTCCCCCCGGCTGCACTCCATCGGGTCATCAAGGATGGCAGCTGAGAGGCAGGGAGGGACAGAAACACAGAGAGAGACAGACAGATACAAAGAGACAGAATGAGAGAGAGACACAGAGAGATCAGAAAAGTCTTTCATAATTTCAGAGGTTATAACAGCATTCAGCATGTCAGCTAAAGGTGCACTGGTCAATATGTTTATTGTTCTTACTATTACAAATAACATGGAAATATCTGGCGAACACGATGAAACATAAATGCTGAAACAACGACATCAAAGCAAATGTATCGTACACCTGAGAGAAATGCCTCCGTGATGGACTTCTTGGTTGTGTTTACATCCCTCCTGTCAGCCATGTTATAGACACACATCCAATTTACCAACATTATTAGCACTCAGAAACACAAACATGGTGGAATCCAGTGTGGAATCCAAACGGCCAGCATCACTATCTGCTGCCGTAATGCGTTCAAATTATTATTATTTTTTTTTGCAGAATTGTCAGACAGAACCTTGTAATTTCTCCGTCTCAAAGTGGTCCATCTTTGCTGTTTTTATAGGTTGCCTCTAACGCATGTGATTGTTGGAAGATGATATGATGTGTGTCTTCTTACTATTGATGATTTTCCATAACATGACGTCAACATTCCACCAGATAGAAGGACACGTCTACGGCAAATTGACTCAAGACTATCAAACAAGAAGGGCTCTATATATAGTATATGGCTTACATATAAATGTCAAGCGGCTCTCTCCCAAAGCCATATTAAATCTCTCATAGCAAATAGTACAGACCAGGAAAACAGTAAAATTTCAGTCAAATGTTTGTTCTATAGATAAAAGAAGATCTTTTTTTTTTTCATATAACAATCTGAAAGAGCAAGCTTTTTATATACCATTGACATCACAATGTAAAAAGCAGACAAGGTCCAGCATGGTGTCTACTTTCAGTTCTGCTTTTGGTTTCATGCCGCTACTTTCAAAACAAACAAAACTAAATCTGTAATACCATTAAAGGTCATTTGTGTCATTCAACTTCCTACTCCTGACACTGTTTGTGTCAGAAGGGTCCATTCAACTAGAAGTCATGACATGTGCTAATGGTTTGCTCTGCTGGTGTTTTTCTGAACACAGATGCTACTTTTCCACTACCAATTAGAGCCATAACCAAGAAGTAGAATTAAGCAGGGCGGTGTCTGGGTTCCAGGTAAATGGAATGGAAACTATATTATCTTATTTATTCTAATCTTCTTTCTTATTATTGTGATCTAATGTGATTATGTAAATCACAAGCAACATCATCAGCCACAGCAAGAATGCACGATATATTTATTAGTAATCTGTCAGTAATTTAATCTGTATGTAGGCAGCATGACAATGACAAACATTTTCAGTACTCGGGCAGCTCCCAGGCTGGCTATGATTTGCTATGCATTTCTCACTCCTATCATTAAATGGCACATTTGCAATGGCATTATTGCTTCAAAAGAACAATGCATCAAAATTCATATAATTTTGTTCTGAATTCTGAAGGAGCAAACGTTTAATAGATTTTGCTGTGAGAGTTCAATATAAAATAGCAATTGACAAAAGCTTTATATAACATCGAATTCTGTGAAATATAGAAGATTTTAATTTTGTCGTAACTACTGCAATATCCTGTAATATAACCACTTAACAATCAAAAAGAGTCAGAATGATCATTTAAGTGCATTCAAACAGTGATCATCTTACTGACAACTTACAAACCTGTAGACTTGTTCTACTACAGCATAAAGCATAAAGGTTGAATTGAGGAGTTACGCAATCATTATTAAGCAAAAAAAAAAAAAGTAGGAGTTCATTACTTATTAATAAGCCAAAAATGTTGATGGGTAGCGGCTGCAATATCTGGAAAAAAGTTACTGGATAAAAAGCTGTAAAGCATATTTTGGAAAATGAGGATTCCAATTCAGTCCCAATCCAGTCTTCAACCTTGTTTTTGCTTTGCTTTTTTTCAGCCCTTTTGTCCACCTCCTGAAAAGGTAATCAACATTCTCTAGCTTTTAATTACCTGACACTGGAAAACTTAGAGTAAGTAAGCCCTACATTTGAAAACTTTTTTTTTGGTTAAACCATGCAGAAATTCTGAGGTTTGAGTGCAGATCATCTCAACGTCTTGGATAGGAGAATCACCTAATTGGCTTATTGCCAGCAAGGATTACAAAGACTGGGAAAACAAAGAATCTAAATGTGAAAAAGTACACCATTCGGTAAATGTAACAGCCAGGAATTAAATAATATCTCCAGACAATTGAATAAAATCAAACAGTATAGAAGCTTCATCTTTCTAGTTGCTGAATAAAATGAAAGCAAAATCATAATGAGACCCATTAATAAAAGCCATAGGTTTCCTGAGGTTTATTTAAAGATAATGAATTACAGTTTGCTGCAATGCTGTATTTCAGACTGCTTGTGCTTAATCTTTGCAAAGGAATTAGTGTTGCTAGACACATCTCGAATGTTTAATACGCTTCATGGAGAAAGTAACTGAATTACAATGTACAAAACCTAAATCAGAGCTAATACACTTAGGAGGAAAGCAGATTTTGTGTTGCCAAAGAACATAATTCACAGAAGAATAATTAAAACAATATTTTCAAGAGGCATCATATCTGTCACAGCACTCCATTCATTAAAGAGTTCCCAACTGCTAATATGACTTTCCTAGCATAGTTTCAGAGCCAATGTATTATTACCGAGCAGTGCTGAATTAGCATTAAAATTAACAATGTACACAGGGAAAGAAAGAACCCTAAGCACCAAAGGAACTTGTAAAAATTTCTGGTTCTTCACTGTGTTGTAATCCAGGGTATATCGTGCTCGGTTTCTGCAGCAGGAAAGGGAGAGAAAGCTGAAGCTGGGCAATTTTCCCAGCCTATACCCCCCAGCGCTCGTAACAAAGAGCGCCAAATGGAAACATTGGCCCTCTGCTGGGTTTTGGGATAGAGCGCTTGACACCAGACCAGCAGCACAAACTCAGACATCAAACTGATATGCTGTGATCTGCAAGAGCTGAGAAAAATCCTAGTACTGGAGAGAATTGCAGAAGGGATTGGTAGGAATCTGCCATGAGACAATGGCACTTTTTAAAGGTGTTGCCACTGGCTGTGCAGTGTGGGACGTTCGAAGGAGTTGCATTCAATCACGAATAATTGGCAAGTAGTCTCAGCCTCAGACACTCCACTCACGAGCCACAGAGCATCTGATATTTTTTTATCTGACCACAATCTAATCTGATTGGCTCTCTGCACTTATGTGTATATGCACATACGTGCACCGGTTTCCAACAGAAAAACAAACTTTTGAAGACCGTGACACAATGAGCTTTTCAGAACAAAATATAGTCACTGGATTGAAATAAAAAGTTAACACCATCCCACCTTAGAAAGCTATTCCAGAGTTTTGTTTGAAACAGGTAGATGCAAGTGAATGAGACAATCTTGCGTGTTTGCATCTCTGCAATGCGAAAGCATCTCTGGTTGGTCATCTGCAATGTTAGTCAAATGGCCTCTTTCTGTGAAGCTAGGCGGTTCTTGGCCATGTTCAGTGACAAAAAGTACCAGACTCTCTAGCGAAAGCCTCAGGCTAAAAGTCAGGCAAGCACTGATGCATACTAAGCCATGAAACAGCGTGTGTAACTGCCATGCAATGCATAAGAGAAGTGTCTCATGGGATAGGAGGGATTTGTCCTTATATTCACACATGCAGACACACACAAATACACATGCACATACGCACTTACCCTTAACATTTAATTTGTGTCAAGCTTCCTTTAACAGTAATATTGGTAATAACAATAATATCAGAATATGCCAATTGTTTTATAGCATACTATAATAATGCATTTGGAATAGGTTTATGCCATACTAAACCACAGAACAGATCACACTGCGTAGTGCAGCTCAGCCCATCTATCCTCATTCCTGTGTAAAATACACTTGCTACAGCTGAAAAGACAAAGGCTATCAATTATCAGTGATTGAATGCACAACAGAGGGAAGGCCTTCATAATATTTTACAATGAGCACAATGAGCAGAGTGATGTTGGGTAATATATTGAGTAAAAAAGAAAATAATAATACTACTAATAATAATGATTATAACGCTACTGCAAAATCTTCATGCATCGTGGGGAGGTCTTTGTTTAGTGTATTAAAGGCCTGAGGAGATTTCTACAAAGAACAATCTCCAACTCCTCCAGAGCCACATGGAGCTTTACGATATAATATTACGGCACCACTGTGAAAATGGCTTTCAAAAGGCTTTAGGGATAATGAATTCTAAATATCCGTGTCGTGCATTTGAAGCTTGCCTGACTGTGTCAGTGCTAAATCATTTACCTCCATCGCAGTCATGAAAAAGCTAGTTGTTAGCATTCTGCTCCTCGCCTGCCTCCTCTCAGCTTTAAGAAAGGCCAGCAGGATACTTTTAATTAAAATTAATTTTACTAGCTGAGTAAAATGCAAGCTTAGACGAAAATTATTGTCAAGGTTAGTAGTAATGTGGAACATTGTGTGCTGTATTACACCTGCTGCTTTCCAGGTTAGTGACAAGCCTCATTCCCAGATAAACAAATAGTACACAAACAGTCAACAAAAAGCTCGAGTCACTTCTACTCACTTCTAAAAAGTACCTTTGAAATGCTATTTGGTACTTTTAAATTGTAGATTCGTTATTTTCATGGAATGATCAGTATTGTAAATGAACTGCTTAATTACTGGCTTAAAACTCTACTACACGGCTAGGCTACATGAATGCAGAAACGTTTGATATGCATGTCTTATTGGCTTTGCTCACAACCAAATGTCTGTGCTATCCAAATAATTACGGCCTTTTTACTACTGTGGGTTACTTTGTTGCTCAACGCCTTTTAATTTTTAGAGGCAGATGCACTGACACAAAAGGGTTGGTGAGAACTGTGACACAATGAATAGTGAAATTTGCTCTTATGGTTCTCATCAGAAAGTCTACACACTAAAGACAGCATCCATCATTTAGTGTAATTTACTTATCTTTCATGATGCTTTAACAAAAGCAACCCAGTGGAGCTTCAAAACTTTATGTTTTCCTTCTATCTCCTGCACTGAAAACATCCAGAAGATATCACTGCAGTGGATGTCTGTTGAAAAGAGCTGTGGGAATTAAAGCGCTTGTACAAAGAACCAACACCAGTGACCTTAGTTGCAACCCTCACGAGAAGAGAGCAAGTAGAATTGCTGAGAAAAATCGTACACAGAATTTGCGTCACTGAGTCTGGTCAAACAACTTCTCATACAAAAGTGTGGGGTCAAACACCTGCTGTACTATATCAGTACTGCCTCAGTGTAGCAGAATGTTTAATGTAAAATTACTAAGAACTAGAAAACTGAAAATGTGATTATTTCAGTTTGTCAATTTCTGCTTCCAACCATAAGTGCATCAATTCAACAGGCTTGAAGTCCAGCCAGAGCTGCTGTTGATATGTATTAGACATTTGGATAAGATCACACACTCTCCGCTGCCTGCACTCAAGCAGGAAGTGCCAGTGGCAGAATCAGAGATTAACAGGTGCTTATTACTATTCTTTTCCATACTTGACATCTCCAGCAGCAACTGCAGCAGCTGAAACATGTAAAAAGATGTTTGCATGTTGAGACCAATGTCTATGAAAATCAAGGAAGATTTTCTCACTCTCTCTGTCTCTCGCTTTTCTTATCTTGCCTCCAGTAAACCCTAAGCTAAGCTTACAAATCCCTGTTACAGCAACAGAAAGCTCATACCATATTAGGCTTCATCAAAGCTAAGCACTAAATCTTTTTTGTCTCACTTTTCAGTTTTTTTCTTCAAGTGGAAAGATTAAATTCAATTGGTTTCACTTCCACCCAAGTGATGATTGCTGTAATGGCCTCTCGGGAGTTTTGTTTGGACCTTGGGGATTTGTTATTCAGTTTGCAACCTCACACAGAGCCACTTCAGCATCATGACAACAGGCCTGTACTGCATCGTTAAGAGGACAACAGCACAGTTTGTCTGGAATATCCCCACAGTCCACACTCAGTGCACACACACACACACATACAACACTCCTGCAGTTCAGGCTGATGATTCCAAATCAGTAAACAGCAGACAAATGGCACCTTGCTACCCAGTGGCTGTTTTTGCAGTGGAAGCACAAAGCGTAAATTTCATATTAAGCAAAGATAGAGAAGAAAGATAGTGAACAAACAAGACATGGTACATGAAACACAACAAAATAACAACCACAGGAGCATCAAACTAGTACATTATCTATTAGCCCTTGACAGTAAATAAGGCAATAGTCAAAATAGTGTGAGTTCATTTTTAAGCCTTTATTAGAACACTAGAATTAGAATGTGCCTTAAAAGTACTTATACCATGGTCACAGAAAATATTAGTTTCTGATTGGCTGGCAGGTGTGCATTAATTCCTTATATCAAGACACCTCTAAAGTAGGTCCATTCAAAAACTTAATCAGTTCTAAACTAATGCGCCTGTAAACATGTTGGAATGGAACCATTACAACGAGCATAGGCTTAATAACGGTTAGGCTCAAACTGTAATTACTCTGCTCTCACCTTTATCACGCCGCTAAATGACCAGGTTTGAATGACATGGATCTTACCATCTGTTTGGAGATCACAATACTTGTGAGAAATGGGAGGAAGCAGTGTTAGCACTAGAATCCTGACAGACGCTTCATCCACACCACATCAACCTTGATCTGGCAGTGAAAAAGTCTCCTCTCTCTGTCCTGATGCTGATAGCAATGACCCGCTAGTAAAACAACAAAGAAAATGCTTTGACTATTTCACTATATTGACTATATCAAATTTCAACTTCAATGAAAATGCTAATTTAACTTTCATTAGCTGTCTGCTTAGTATGAGCCCTGCAGTAGCAATGAAAAAAAGAAACCAAAACAAAAAAGATGCATATCACATCTAAATTTCATGTTGATTCAAGCTTATTCTAACTATTTGGTAAATGTTATCGTTTTTATTTCTTTAATTATTTCTTTACCTTTTATGTTATCAATTAACATTACTGTTGCAATTGAACTATTACCGTAACTCCTTCTACTGCCGTACAAAATCTTGGAATCATCTTTGACACAACACTCTCTCTCTTTTCAGGCACATATAAACTCTGTAACCAAATCTGCCTTTTTCACCTTCACAATATTGCACGCCTCCGCCTCTCTCTTAGCTTTCAAGATGCAGAAACATTGGTTCACCCCTTCATTACATCACGTCTTGATTACTGCAATTCACTTTTCTCAGGTCTTCCTCTTAAATTGCTTAATAAACTTCAATATATCCAAAATTCTGCCACCCAATTACTTACACATACCAGAAAATCTGCCCATATCTCTCCTGTCCTTCAAGAACTTCACTGGCTCCCAGTCACAGTCCGTATCAAATTCAAGATCCTTATCATTACATAGAAAACACTTCATAGACTAGGCCCTTCTTCTGGTACTGGTCTTCTTACTATTTCTCAAACAAAACTCTCTACAGTTGGAGACAGATCATTTAGTGTCACTGCCCCTAAACTCTGGAATGCCCTGCCTCAACACCGCCGTGACTGTACAAATCTCACCTCATTCAAAACAAAACTTAAGACACACATGTTTACTCAGTGCTTTCTCTCCCACACACAAGCGTAATACTCTCCTAAACTTCCTCCTCACTATCTTTAGCTGTCTCCTGCCTTTTATTTTGATTGCTTGTTTTATGTAATTTAATTGAATTTAAAAATGTAATTTTTACTGTATTTGTATTCTGTAAATTGTATTTGTTTATTTCATATGCTTATTTATGAATTTATTTTTTCATATGGTTGTGAAGTGACCTTGAGTTTGTGAAAGGCGCTATATAAATAAAACTTTTTATTATTCCTTTTTTTAAAATATAATTAATTAACACAGAAATAGAATAGAATGCTCCTTTATTATAATGCTCCACATATACATATACAAGTACAGTGAAATTGATTCTTCGCATATCCCAGCATGTTGGTAAGCTGGGGTCAGAGCGCA
>JAOUQW010000047.1:9246340-9261111 GCA_028565825.1 Olivaichthys viedmensis | reverse complement strand
CTTACCAACATGCTGGGATATGTGAAGAATCAATTTCACTGTACTGTACTTGTATATGTGACAATAAAGGAGCATTCCATAAGACAAACCTTAAGTAAGTGTTATATACTGTATGCCTGCTGTGCAAATACTATCAGTCAAAGCATAATGACGAGCATTATTATACACATTGGACACATAATTGGTGCACTCTGTTATAGTTTATCCTCCCTTACACTGCCAGTCAAATGTTTTTGAACCTCTGGAGTTTCTTATGTTTTATTACAGGATAATTTAGGGTTGCGCAGATCCAACTTTTTCCAGTTTTGACACAATACCGATATAACAGTGCGCCATGTAACGGCCGATGCCCGATATTGATCTAATACTGACATCCTTCTAGAAAGCAAGCCGACTCTATGTTTTGCATAAATTGGCAAGAGAGTCGTTCTGTGTTCACGTGCAAGATCACTGTCATGTCAGTCAACATAACACACATTCACAGCCTAAAAAATACGTCACTGGATCATATCAGAAAATATGTCAAATCAGGTTCCAATCCAGTGTTGCAGTATTGTATTGGTACATCTCTAGTTTAATTACTATTTGTGCATTGTAAAAAACTCATACACAGTGCTGGTATTAATCTTTAGACAAAAACTAGCCTGGCAGTCTACACTTATGTAGCTGTCAATTATGTTGGTTTATTAATCACCATGATTTTGGTTTGTTTATTTGAGAATTTTTCTCTACGGTATATATTATAGAGAGAAAATATACCCCCCACCATATACCGCCCCCATCTTATTCTTCCTAACTCTTTATGCATTGTTCAGTGAGCTGAGCTTCACCACACATCATTTGCAGTGAACAGCTTAGTGCCTCATACTGTAATGTTGGTTTAATCTACCCTGCTCTTTCGATCTTCTTCTCGTTCTCCTCTATTCCCCTCTCCATCTTTCTTTCTCCCCTCCCCCCGGTTTTATTCTTCTCCACAGCAGACCTTTCTGCTTCGTGGTCTTTCTCATTTATTCCCGCATGTGCTGTAGCCTCAAACTCACTGACACTGGATGGCCGTTCCAGTAATCCATATTCGTGACATTTAAAATTTTGCTGTTTTCAGCTTTTTTTTCTGGAGGCAAGCAAAACGTCGCTGAGTCTTCACTAAGAAATGGAAACTGCTTTTCTTTACTCCCTCAGCAGTATGTGTTTGTAATACAGAGTTGGAAGCTCACTTTGGTAAGAGAAGTTTGGCCGAGAGTTCACCTAAAGGCTGAGTTCCTGCCGATGTCGAGGTTATTATTGAAATGTCAGAAAGAGTACGGAAATGAAGAAAAGTCCAAAGGGGGAAAGGAACTGTTAACTATGGGGTGCATGTTGTAAGCAGGCAAGGTTAATAGAACATTTTGCTACGTCTGCACGTGTTTTTTACTGCCTCGCCATACAGAAAATGCCGCACTAGTGAGTTCGGATAGTGTATAAGGTCAGGTACGATTTGCTCTAGTTTCAAAGAACGATGGTCCGTTATGCTTTCCCCATTTTTAGTATTAATAAATAAACTATTCACACACTGCCTGAATGGAATTATAACATTTAATTAACCTGTCGTCTGTTTCATTTGCCATTTCACTTCATTACCACGTTCTAAAAAGTGATGCGCATAAACGGCTAAACGGGTCCTGATAATATCCACAAGAATCTCTACAGAAGGTTTAGCTTGTTGAGCATCCTGCAATTTATGTCCTCAAGTACCCGATAATTGCAGTCTAATTGGAAAATGCAGTGGCGAAATGAGAACGGGGTGATTACAGAGCGAGATGGTCGAGTGCTGCGTATTGTCCTGTTTTAGACTCCTCTGATATCGTGCAGAAGTATTGGAAGAGTGTCAGGAAGTTTGGCAGGAAGAAAGTGTAGTAAGACTGTTAAAGAACTCGCACCAATGGAGGGTCAGAAAAACATCGGGTTGTAGGAATAAAACATCTTGTTTTCACCCGACATCAATATTATTATTTTGAGATGTTTGGCATTTCGGGGGCATTTTGCAGGTTGCAGACATTCAAGGTTGCCTAGGATCTCACCTCAAGATAACATTTTGACATATTGTCTAGTTTTTAGTTTTGGTAAATATATTGAAGACTGACTGAAGTTTTCAGTACAGAAAGTGATTTGCAGAGACTTTCACCATCTCGGGTAAAAAAGGTACTAAACTCAATGTTTCAAGTTGCAAACACTTGTCACTGGGGTGTACCTTTATTTAGCTACCCAGGAAAATCAATGTAGTGCATCGTTAAAAACTCATTTAAGGTACATTTTAGAATGACACTTAACCTGTTAAAGGTATACATCAATACAATAATTTTTTTTGTATTACAATTGTCTTTTTAGAAATTTATTCAAATATGAAAATGTGGCTTTTCATATCACAAAAATCACATTTTCAACAAATGGATTTCATTTCGAATTTTTTTGTGGTCTTCTTGTCATAACACACCTAGTGGTCTGACTTTACATAACAGTTTATGAAAATAGAATTATTTCAAAAACACTATACACATGTATAACAAATGCTAATTCTTCGTAGTTTTAATGTCACGAAAGTTCAAAACTACCTAAAATATTAAGAAAAACCCCTGTCGAAGACTGACCAGATTCTTTTTTTAAAAACACCGGTTACAAACAACTTCTACAACTTCAACAACAACAAAACAACTTCTAATTGTAAAAAAATGAAAAAGTCATGCTTGTTGTAGTTAACAAAAAAGTATTAACATCAGAAATGGCCAATTACTTTTACATGTTGTGAAAGTATGAAAGTTATTAATGGAAAATATCCAAAAACTCTGAATACTGACAATTGAATGCAAAAGCACAATTTTGCCTGCAGTGTCTGGCCATAAAGTCACCCAACACTTTCAATCTTTATTTCTTTTTTATGATTAAATTCTTTTGGCGGAGTTAATTTGAGTGCACAGATTGGTCAAAATCTTATTAAAAAATCTGAGTAAGTATTGAATATGTGACAAGTGAATGTTATTGCGTCCTAAAATATAAGTGCCTATTACGTTTCAGTATGCCAACAATGTCCCTGCAACAGCGGTTTACCAGAGGAAGTGGGTGGGTGTGTGTGTGTGTGTGTGTGTAGGATTTATCAACGACCATTGTACAGCTGTGCGTACCCACGAGTGATAAATGCCATTTTTTTTGTGCGTACTGGCGGTTCTTACGCACGCTTTGATAAATGAGACCCCAGGGGACCTATTTCGTGATTATAACAGAAACACAAAAATAAGGTATAAGATCATGAATACACAGGTGTTGCTAGGTGATATGATAAGATTCTCTATTCACAAAGAATCTTATCTTACCACTAATAGTTCTCTTAAGTGCCACTAATAGTTTCTGGCTAAGTTTATTTTTGAACCTATTCATGAAACAGCTGAGAGGTACTTTAACGAAGGAATTCCTAAGCTTAGAGAAGGGCGGGGGTCAACTCGTTGTCTCAGAAATGAATCTCGACAGTGATTGGTGGATGTGGTAGCGGTCAGTGTGGTAAACTTATAGATGAAATCCTAATTCACAGTGTGACATAACGCAATGTTTTTTTTTCCACATTAGATTTTTTTGTTAGGTCTAAAATGGTCAAATTGATGCTTGACATTATTTGTTCAGCTGTTTTTGTTGCGTTATACAAAGCAGAAAAATAAATAAAGTGGAAATGTTACTCGGGAACACACTTTAACTTTTTTACCTTACCCTTCAGGGCTTCCCTAACAATGTCATATTGCAAAAAAAAAAATAATAATAAATACATTAGAGGTGCAATGGCAGTGTGGTTTAACATAAGTTTTATTCTAGTAAAACTCACTAGTGTTGCAGGAAGTATCGAAAGTTCAATACGTTTTCAATATTACAATTCAATACTCTAACTTTCAATACGTTCCAGTCTGTATTTAAAAACTTTAACACTATTTTGAGATTGTGCTATGCCTATAGACGAATCAAACTGCAGATGTTAATTCAACTTGAATGGACATAGTTGTGCAAGGAATTCACATGTGCTCCTTGTAAAACACAAACTATTGATCAAAAGTGCTAGTGAATTGTCTGTAGCCTGATTTTTATGTAGTCTACTTTTAAAGGAACTTGATAACACAATGGTTTCCAAAACCACTGGTTGTAAAAACACAGAGACTTACACCATAACCTAAAATTATGAATTTATGCTGTTTAAGGTAACCCAGTAAGACATATTTCATTTACAATTTCAGGGACATTAGCATATCTAAAACAGTCAGTAATCGGTTTACATACCTATTGCATATTGTTTTAAACATGGTGTGATGAATTTCCAACAGTGATGTGTTTTTTTTGCCATAGTATCTTTTTGGTATCAGACATTACCATACTACACTTGTATTAAAGTCTAAATTATGGTATCGTGACAACCCTAGTGTTTACGTGCGAGATCTGTGTTGTGTTAGTTAACATAACATTAATGTGTTATGTTTGGTGAATAGATTGGTGAATATGTCAAATCTGACTTGATACTGATCCAGCGTTTCAGGCGCAGTATCGTATTGGTATCAGATTGGTATATACCTAGCGTGGCGCATTTCTTTCTCTCCATGGGTAAACATACCCATATCTGTATTGACCATAAGATTAGTAAAAAAGAATTAAATACCACTATATACCATCAAATAAAGTTTATTAGCCCAACACGATTTTTACTCCCATGCTCAGTGGCAAGTAGCACTTTCACAAAGGTTGTAAATTAACCAACTGTTAGGGTTCCAGCTGCTGCAGTACAACACAGGTTGAAATATAGTGCATGTGCTGTTTTGATTATGGTCCTAGGCTACACAATATAGCATAAATGTTGTATTTTGTAGTTTTTGTAGCTAGAAACTACTAATGTGCTACTCACGGAAAGTGGCAAAATACAGACATACAAATAAAGGCTAAAATTAATCTGCAATGCTGCTCGCCATGTGTGTAAAAAGGTATAAGAAGTTACATTGATTAATATTACGTACTAAAGCGGTACATTTACCATGTTTGGTGTAAAATGGGCTTTATGGTGCTTGTACGCTAGCTAGGTTAGTTAATTCCGATAGCAAAGCTAACAATGGCTGAATTGATAATGCCTATTTGCCCATAAATGTTCTGTAGATTTTACAGGATAGGGTGAATGATAGCTGGAGTCGAATGTTGATCTGGGTCCAGTTACCTAGCAGATGGAATATTAGCTAGCACCCTAACTAACATGTTTAAACTATGTTGGCCACTATAAATTGCGGGAGCCGTGCATTGTGTATATGGGCATGAATGGGGGTGTCAAGGAGTAAACAGATTGTGCCAATGTTATTGTATTTTACCTTGCGAGTCCTAGAGCTCCAATTCTACCCAATACCCCTTGAAATCAAGAAAATACCATTTTGCCCATAAGTCTGCACTAAAACGCAATTTTGGACCAAAGTGGGTTGTAAAATACCACTGCGCCGGCAGATTTTGAATGTCAATATGTCTTTAAGTCTCTGATATCAGTCCAACGATTGAACTTTTGGTTATCTTGGCATAGAAAATCGTTAAGAAGCACTGACACTTTGCTTTTAAAAGACACGGCCTTATCCTGTTTGCACAAGCAATAAACCTCTAATTTTCACGATTCACACAGATGCATCTCCTGTAAAAGAAAATGTGGTAAAGTCAATGGGTGGCATGACAGACTGGACCACAATGAAAGCCCACAGGGCCACTGAGGGAGCACAGGAGAAGGAGAATTCCAATGTTTTTAAGGTTTTAAATTTTCAACATAAAGCTACACATCACACACACCACGTTCACTGCTCTTCTTTGGTATAAGAAGTGAAACAGGCTTTAAACGCTACTCTTAAACACGATCTCCAATGTACATATGCATTTTACTTACACTAAGGCATTTATGATGAATAACATGAGAACAACTCACACTGTTACCATTAAAAACCACAGAACCTTGTCACAGAACCATGTCAAACTGTAAATGTTATTGCCTTGCGCTGTACAGACACTACGGAAACAGTTTAGTACCTATATATTTTCTCCCAGAACACTCTTAGGGTGATCTCTAGGATGAACACTAGGCGTTTTTATTTTTATTTTTTACATGTAATCCTATGTGAAGCGGGCGGAATGCTGCCACTTTTAAAAAACGCTGCCGCCAACACTTTTTTCGTCATAGCAGAGCTATTCCAAAAGTTGAAAAAAGCTCAACTTTAAAGAAAAGCGCCGAGTGACGTCAGCGCCCTTTTACCTCCCGACCAATCAGGTTGCAGCTCAGGGGGCAAGCGAAAAAAGTTAACATGGCGGACAGACTGCCGGTAGAAAAATTTGTAAGCGAATATAAAGAAAAAAGGCAAGCGCCCTCTTCCCTGCAATAAGTAAGCTAAATACTGAGAAATGAGTCTACCCTTTGTTAATAAATCTATATATCATTATAGATTAGCTAGCCAATACAAATCGGAAGGCAGAAGGTAAGAGCGTTGTTATGGTTACAATGTGTGCGTCGCGTGAGCAGCTTTTTTTCAGGCGCTGAAAAAAAAGTGATAAAAGGCGCTGGCCGGAGCGCTTTTTCTGAAAAAAAACCCCGCCTAGTTTAAAAGCACCCTTAATGATCCAGTAATGAACCACCTGTCATTGTCATTGTAATTAATCTGCTGGTATTTAGTAGATAATGAAATGCTGTTGTCTTTTCTTTTCTTTTCTTTTATGTTAGAAGAGAAGACAAGATGTCTGCCGCATAGCTGTGTGGCCAGATGGGGTGCCTTGTTTACTTTTGTGCCTGTTTTACTGTCATTTGAAGGATTATCATGTTGCAACCTTGTTTTACTGAAAATGAAAAGCCACTGAGAAATAACACAAAGATAGCAGGGTTTGGAATGTTGCGAACAGTCCAGTGACTTAACTGACAAAGTATTCTCCTCCGCATCTACGAGCAATGGCAGGATCAAATGGGCTGTGACAATTTTTAGCAGATGACTTGAGCAATGGCATCTGTGTGGACTGAAAAATCTTTTTCAATCATAAGTGAAAATTAAGTGGCAGGTTCAACAGGTGCGCCATTCTAGATGGATATTGCACTGCCACATGCGATAACTCACAGAAAAGGCATAGCTTGCACGTCTGCATGACTTCCTGTTCGATCCTGTTCTTTGTGAAAGAGAGAATATCCCTGAAAAGAATAAGAGGGTGTGTATTGTTTGCACAGACAGAGTGGCAATACATGGACCATGTGATGCGTTTAACACAAGATACTAGCCTAAAAAAAGTATCAACAAATGCACATCGCAATGCTCAAAATTTTGTCTGAATCTCTTCAAAATCTCTGCCTCAGCTATGTGATATGTAGAGCCTGTAGAAAATCCAATTAGTAGGAAATGGAGGTAAGGATGTGACAAAGCAAAATGCCAAAAATAAAATTGATTAATGAACTGTATTTGTGTGCAGTCTTCTGTTCTTTATTGTGCACTTCTGCATCATGAAGTGCTTTAATTATCGTTGCCATTTGCTGGCCCCTTTCAAATGATTGATTTCTCAGGATTATTGATAAAGGAGAGGGTTAAGCAGGCAATTGGGGCTCTTTTAAGTTGACAGTCACAGAGGAGCTATTTGATAGGAACGAAAGGGAGGAAATATAATTTAATTTGAAAAATATCAGACAGATAGATAGATAGATAAAAATTATAATAATAAATAAAAACAAAACTGAAGGTTAATGCAACCATAATGAATGGAGCACATGAAGGTGGCATGAGTAAGGTGGCATGAGTAAGGTAGGTGTCACGCGCCCGGCTGAGCGCGCGAAATAGCAAGGCGGTCGCCGTGGCCACGGCCACCACGTGCGTGGCCACCGGCCTGGCCACGCGCCTGTTGTGTTTCCGTGTTTGTGACACGTGAGTGTTAAGTGTTTCCTGCTGTTCCTCGTTCATCTCCCTTAATTATTAAGTATTTAAATACCCGCTTGTGTCCGTCCTGTGTTGTCTTTCGTTGTTAATGTCAGCGTGTCTAAGTCCGTGTGTGTTTCCGTGCGTGTAAGCTCTATGTGTGAAAATAAAGATGTTGAATGTTCATCGCCTCGCGATTGTGTCCGCAACCTCGACCCAACACGTGACAGTGGGCCTTGTGGAAAGCTAAATGGGTGTGTTATATGGGCCATTGATGTGGGTGGTACAGTGTCAAGAAGCACCATAAACGCCAAACTGCTGAACCACTAGAAGGGCTTTGAACACAAGAGAGTGTCTCTTTTGAGACGCTGTAATATAATTAGCCCCACATATTCATCAATGATCAGAGAAATTTAAATTAGAGATATTTAAATGAGTTTCACCAGGATGTATTCTGATGTTTCCGGCACTTAATGCTGACCAGGTGTACGTGTGTGTGTGTGTGTGTGTGTGTGTGTGTGTGTGTGAGTGTGTGTGAAGGAGAGAGAGATGTCTGAATGTGTCTGAGTTTCTAATTCAGTATTAAATAGTATCAGAGATTAATTTATTGCATACAACAGGGGCTGAGATTTTGCGGCAAGATTCTTGACTGTTGAATGTACTAGAGGAGGATTCCTTAGTACCATCTATGAAAGCTTTCTCAAAGTTCTGCAAATTTATTTGAAACTCAATAAAGCTGCAGGAAACGAGGTTAAATATATTGGCTCAAAGAGAATACTGAGAAGCCATCACCATTGTCGTAGATTAGAGCTGAGGGAATATCATATACTGCAGCCACATAAAAGCAACAACTCACATGAGTTTCCAAGCATGCAGCTCACAGCTGACTCCATGCCCCTGAAAACAGAATCAAGAAACACAGCAAGCCACAGAACTCAACACTACTAATAAGGAGCACACACACACACACACACACACACACACACGCGCACACATACATATACCAGCTCAGAGGTATTACAGCACAAGCTATTCCTCCACACAGCACAAATCAGTCAGGTTGCAGCAGGCCAAAAAAAATGCTGGCCACTGTTTACTGACTAAAAGGGACCCACACAGATAAACTCCCTCTCTAAATCTCAGCTCAGGGTAGCCATATATATCGATTTCACTGACAGAATATGACCTGAAAAAAAGCAGTGTGCTCTTCCCAGGTCTCATAAAAGTGTCCACTCTGCTCTCCTGTATGGAGAAAGAGAGTAAGAGAGAGAAAAACAGAAAGAGATAAGACAGATTCTACACATACGGAACTGTGCTCTGCAGGCATCTTGGGGGAGATGCTATTCAATCATTGTTACTCCTGGCTGTAAATACAGTTAGGCCATTTCCATCACTCTGCAAAAACTCGGACTGTGTGTGTCATGCATGCACCATCTGTGTGGAGAAGAGAGTTAATCTTCCAGCAAACAGATGAAGCATGCAAAGGCCATTTTTTTCACTTCCATTTCACTTCGCAGACAAATACATAACACCTCTGTATGTTGTTGGGAGACGCTGTTAATGGCAGGTGTAAATTGCCATTAATCAATCCATTTAAACTTCCCTCAATGCAGAGGTCTCGCTGGCATTGTAATTACATGACGATAACACAGACTATTAGCAGCTAGCATTTACGCCCCTTACACCATGTCCGGTAATTTAATCTTTTTCCTGCCATTATACACGTCACATCCATTAGCCTTCTCCTTTCATCTCATAGCATGTGAAAGCCAAACATGTTAAATAACATATTCTCCCCCTGTAACTACAATAGAGAAGTGTTACAGCAGAGTATTGTCAGGCCTCCCATGATATAAAGTATGTACTCATAAAGGTGTTTACAGGTATATATATATATATATATATATATATATATATACTGTATATAAATGGAAAAACAAGGTTCTAAAGAAAAACTGTCATTCTTCTATTTAAGTTCCAGTATTTTAAGTGTAAATAACAATCACCTTTCACTGACAGCTGTCAACTTGTCAGTGTACCAGAATGCAATGTTCTTTAAATACATCTTCCTTCCTTTTTTCATTTTTGTGTGTGAAAAATCTTTAACGTACCATAACTTTGGTGGAAACCAAACAAATCTGAACCCAGAAGAACTTTTAAACTCCGAAAAGTAGTTTACAGAATTTCTAAAAAAAAATTATACATTTACCATGTAAATGGTTTTCCTAGACTACTTGGGTCATTATACTGTAAAATATGTAAAATGTTAAATATGTTAAACAATATTTGTTGATATACTGTATGTTAAACAATAAACAAATTTGCGAGTGAGTTATTATGAATATTTGACATGAAGAGAGTGTTCTGGTATCAAATAGTGAGTTTTCATTTTAGTGTCCTTCAGTTACAGTTAAGTGCAATCAGTTAAATATAAATACATGTTAATATAAGAAAATACTGGCTGTTGTGATAAAAACTGCACAATTTAAAGTGGTTGTTTTGGGCATTTTCAATGAAGTTCCATAGATTACTTGAAACTCTGAAATTCTTTCTTTAAGAAAATGGAATCTTTCTGTCAAACCAATTACTACATGAGCTGTTTTATCCAACATAATGGGCATTTTTTGCAACCCTGTTACCAATATTTAGGGTTTATGGCTGAATAGCATTTGAAAGTCTGTTTCGAGTAAATAAATTTAAAAAATTCTAGCAAGAAGTATATAATTCAATGAAATCCTAACTGAGCTTTCCATAAAATTCTACGTGTCCACACGTTTTATAACTTTGTTTAGCATTACTCAAATTAAAAGTAATTATCTCCATTATTTTATCTCCATTATTTAATTTCTGTTTTAATGGACACACCCTAATGTGTTAGCTAGTGCGTTGACCTACTGTACTTTCTGAATCTAATGTCTTACGCTCTCAATGTGGCAATAAATGCGTAAATAAAAGCCATCTAAAGGTTATGCTTGTGCTTGCAGTCAATGATGTATACAGGCCTTTTAGAAGCCCTTGGATGACGTTTTATTTTTCCCCCACAAAGTAGTCACACCCATTAGGAAAACATGAATAGTTGATTCCACTGTCACTTCCCAAATAAAAAAGGAGAGCCGATTTGTCAAAAAAAGGTGGTGGTCAAAGGAAAACCTCTACGGATCCACCACCCACCCAATTCGCAAAAGTTAGTAAGACACCTGCAGCTGCAGTTCTGAAGTCTTATTAAATATCTTAGGTCTTGTAAGCAATGTTGCAGTAAAGAAAACATGTTGTGGAAAGGCACATCAGAAAAGATTGTAGTACACTAAAGGTAGGCTAAAGTCCTTAAAACATGATATAACAACCAGAGGCAGAAAGATTGAGTCCTTCGGACTGAGGATGAGTCCGAATTTAAGATTTTTGTTTTATTCATAAAAGGTAACAGTATGTCAGAAAAAGAACTGGTGAGAACCAATGAGGTGGCTCTGACATGGTCTGGGGATGCATTTCAACCAATGATGTATGGGTCAAAAATAATGCACAAATGACAAATGCTGAGAAATATATATATATATATATATATATATATATATATATATTTTTTTTATCATGCTGTATCTTTGGGAAAACAATTGACTGGTAAAACCCTGCTGTCTTCATTTAAATGACTAACCAAACACACTGTAAACCTGATTAAGACCTACAGTACTGAGTATGCTATAATGTCCTCAAAGAAAAAGTTAAAAGAGCTTGGCTATATCATTAATAAATGAGCACTTTACATTTAGGTTGGTGATCTTCTCAATCAAAATGCGACTGGGTGATTTGATTATATTGTTCTTATGGCAATTAGTCCCCAGCATCAATGATGACTGGGATCTAATAAACATTTATACAGCCCAATCAAATAAATTTTTACTGTCCATTTGCAAAATAAATATAACTGCAATCTCTGGGTAGGAGTGCAAGTACAGCTAGCCATAGATGAATAATAGACTAGACACAGAGATTAACAAACAAATATATAAAATAATATAAAATATTTATGTGGGTAAATATACATTTAAGAGAATGTAAAACCATTCAAAACACAAAGTAATTTGTCAGATTTCAGGCTCAATGTAATGCCTTTCTTTTTTCATTGCCTTGCTAGATACAGGCAACAGAAAAAAAAATGTTTTCCTTTTTTAAATTAAATATTGAAATGCAAACCTGTGGAATTGTGTATCTTTTCAGAAAGAAGACCCCCATGATATTTTCCTTGAAATCATAACTGAATCATAATGCTGGAGCAAAACTGTCCCAGTGTGAAATGGCCTTTAAAAAGAGCAATCAAAACATGTCACAAAGGAGAACAATAAGAAGAAGAGTAACTCCTACTGTGAATGGAAAATTTGTAGGAAATGCCAGTGCAAACATGAATCTACTGTTGATGTACATCCTAATCCTTTGGAAGCCTGGACTGGTTATTTTCTTTTCCTACCTGGACAAAAAAAATCCAAGCTATATAAAAAGAAGTAAAAACAGCCCCTTACATGCTGTACATAATGTTAGACCTGTCACTATGATCAAGATCCTGTCAGGTGTGAGGATTCAGAATCGAGTTGGATGTTTCTGCTTATTTGGTCCTTGTCACGGTGATGTGTTAAACTGAAAGAATCAAGACACTGAAATTAATGTAATGAAACTGAAATGAAATGCTTGTGACTGATACTTGTTTTAAAGATTACCATTTCAAATGACTCAACTCCTGACTGTAGGCTACCTATCATGACGGTTCATGATAAACTTGAAAGTTGTAGCGTCACTCCTATGAAAACACCACTGAACAGCAGTTGGTCATGTCATCAGTGGTAGAACAGATGTCTCTGACCTCATGTTGCCTCTATCACCATCAACATTGAATAACATGAATGTGAGCAGAACACCACATTATTTGCAAAATTTACCACAGCCAGCATCAAGAGACCTTTATGAGTCATACTGAGTTCAATGGAACAACTAAAGTTGTAAATGTTTTTTTTGTATATACAAAAGTATAAAAGTGGAGTGGGTACACCCCCTTCCATACCCTTGAAGATTGTGATGGAGATCAGAGACAGACTGACCTTGCAAAGCACATTTCAACATCTTACTGGTATGGATCTTTCATATATAGGGGGTCTAATGCAGATCCAAATGATTAAATGCCTATGATATCCAAGATAAATATATAAAAGCTTAACAATGAGTGGGTAGTCTCACAAGCCAGATTTCTAGCTCTACCTCGTCAAACAAAACTCTAAGAACTTTTAAAGACAGGATGTCGTGAACATTTTTCAATCCAGTGACTGCATGTAGCTCCAAAAATCTAGCTTTTGTCACGGTGTTCAAAAGTTTGTTTTCCATTGGAAAGTGTGTATACACAAAAGTAGGGAAAGCCAATCAGATTACAAGCTTCGAGATCCTGAAACTTGTGGCCAGAAGAGTGTACAAAAGATATCAGATGCTCTGTGACTCATGGGTGGAGTGTCTGAGGCTGAGACTGAGTAAGAGGCAAGGTAAGGAACAAGAGCAATACATGTTTAAAATACATAAAGTGTTTTAAAGAGGTTTTTTAAGCATTCCATTTCAGAGAACCTAATTAAAGCACTGCCTTCCAAATCAAAATAAATTGTCTTTGATTAGATTAAAGAGAGAGTGTCACTGACACTCATCTGAATAAGTGGAATCTTGTGTTACATTAGTCTTCTCCCTTCTCCAGCTGTGTAATGCGCTGTGGCTTCGCTAATCATCTGGACTAACGGGGCCGCATCTTCACTTCCATACAGGCCCTAAGTTATTATGAAAGGGAGGACGCCGTCTCTGCATTTTGACTCCACTGCTGTGTAATTAAATTAGCCACCTTCTCCCTTTCCAACATGCTGGCTATTAGTCGACCTCAGTGAGCTGTGCCTAAGGCCTGCATAGGGTTTTGATCATGAAACCCCTATCTGATGTGAGAGAAACTGAGTTGTGCAAGAAGAGGGCCAGCTGAAGGAGATGAGCTAGGAGAGGAGCAGTAAAAGTCTTTTTTGAATAACAATACTGCAGCCCCAACACTACCAGGCAACTGAGATAAATGATGTCAACCTTTACGGGCCAGAAAAAAAGTAATTATTTCTTGGCAAGACACCCTGACATCTCAGTGCCTGCAAAAAAAAAAATTTGATAGGTTAAAAGAAAAAGCCTAGCCAGTTCCTGCTTCTTGATGAACTTGCCTCTCAAGGTGCATATTTATAACCCTCCTATGTTCTACTCTCACTTCCTGCTCCCCTGGAGCTGAACATGTGATCTAAACACTGGACAGGTCCATAAATGTGTGAGAGAACAAGTTAGAGAGAAAAATTAAAGGAAAAAAAAAATTAAAGGATGGCAAATGACCAGAGGGTAAAGAATTAGAATCTGCAGACGTCAGAGTGTGTGAGATGGCTCATCATGTGGGTGAGCTGTGTCACTTATTGGCATGATCACACGGATGGGAAACAGGCAGCATATGCCATCTTCATCAGAGCCTTCCCTCACTGTTTAGTCATCACACCTGTACTGCACGCATTGAACTCAGAAGACCCACACACCATGGCTAAGACTTTCACACAGTTGTACCATGTTGTCATCTGAGTATCTGCTGAGTGGAATAACACTGACTATAAATGGCACAGCTCATGAATGATCTTTCATCCTTCTAAACTATTATATTATAGAGTCGCGGCGCATGTGTGGTGTGCGTTTGCATACCCATGAGCCCCCGCGGCCGACACTTATTTATGTGAAAGAACCCCATGTTTGTTGGAATACAGTCAAGCCGAAAAGTCTGCACACCCCTTTCACCTTCTCCACGTTTCATTACATTACAGACTTATTCTACAG
>JAOUQW010000047.1:9227819-9238975 GCA_028565825.1 Olivaichthys viedmensis | reverse complement strand
TTCTTGGCTAAGCTGGTGGTGTTGAGGGTCCAGGTGAGGTCATCTGTGATGTGCACACCAAGGAACTTGGAGCTTTTTACTCTCCACAGTTCCGCCGTTGATGTGCAGCGGAGCGTGCTCACCGCGGCTCCTCCTGAAGTCAACAATCCTAGGCCTATTTACGTTGTGGGCTGGTATAAATTAACTAAAACCTTTGATTTTTGGTCCAACAGTTGTTTTGGCTTTAACAAATAACAATAAAATGTGATCTCTGGCTTTCAGGCACGAGACGCAAATTTAACTTTATCTGCGGTTTTAGGGGCCTGATTTTTTTCAGCCTTTATGGCTTTCCCGTAATAATAACGTGAGCCTCATATACAGTATATTAGTATCAAAATGGCAGAGGTTGGCGACCGCGATTAAAATTAATTTCTTCCCTTAAAAACAGATCAAATTGGCTGTGTTGAAGAATTTTGGATAGCTTAAAAATGCTGGTGCTAAACGCACGCTGATGGCAATCCTCACCATTAACCTCACCATTTCGATACATTTCACAATACTCACATTTCTGCACCACAGCAAAGCTAAAGCAAGAAAGAAAAACAACTGAAATATGGTAGATTAAATATTTTTGCTTTATTTTTGCTTTCTGTTTGTTTCATACACAGTATAAAGGATAAAGAAAATGTTCAAAAATATTGTTCAAGGATAAAGCCAGTGTAATATGTTAAATTATGTGCATGTGTGAGTGCTGATGCTCATATTTCATAATACATTTTTCCTTTAATTGTCATCAGTTGCTTGTGTGTTTTTAAATAGTTGCTTAATACTGTGATACTTCAACATCATGACCTTTTCTGACCAGATTATCATACCAGGAAAATGTCAAACCATAACACCCTATACACTATTAAACACTTCGCTGCATTCCAAATGAAAAGCATGCATTTTTAGATAACCACCACCTCAGTAGGTGCACACGTGCCCCAATCATAGCTTTTTAGTTTGACATGAAGAACTCATGATACATCCAAGACAATTTGGTGTGTAAATCTCAAATATGTGTGTATATATATGGGTGGAATTAAAACAAAGTGGTTGATAATAATAATTTTGTCCTTCTTTTAAACCAGGTGGATAACATCTGTCACGTGTACGGCTGTGCGCGTAAACTAGCGGGTGGTTGCCATGGCAACGGCCGCCACGTGCGCTGCTGTGTGTGTGTGTGTGTGATCCCTGTCTCGTGATGTGATTGTCCCCACCTGCATGTCAAGGACCAAAAGAAGGACACAGCAAGCCAAATCCATGGATGCGGACTTGAGAGGGCTGCTGCGGGAGTTTGAAGAACACCGGCAGTGGGTGGACGAGATCAGTTGCATTGCGCGAAAGTCACCGCAACGGGGACCGCGGAGACAGCCTGCTTGTCTGTGCTACGCCAGGAGAGCGTGGAACGGCGAGCGCAGCTCGATGTCCTGGTAGTGGTCTCGCTCCTCGCGCCGCAACAGCTCGTCCCTCCCGCCACGCCTCGAGACCTGCCGCAGCAGCCGGGCGCCACCAAACCAGACATGAGCACTACTCTCCCAGGAGCGGAGAATAAAATCCCCCAGGAACTTTTTTGGGGGGGGGGGGCTAGAGACGGCCGCCGAGGCCGTTCCTGCCACCGTTGGAGGCGTGGCCGAGTTCCCGGATGCCGTTGGAGGCGTGGCCGAGTTCCCGGATGCCGTTGGAGGCGTGGCCGAGTTCCCGGACGCCGTTGGAGGCGTGGCCGAGTTCCTAGACACCGCGGAGGGTGGCTCCCGGGTGTCCGACGCTGCCCTACCTCCAGTCCCCAGGGAGGATGTCGTCGTACCTCCCCCGGGCTTCGGGGACGACGAAGTTCCTCCGCCTCCAGACACCGCGGTGGGAGGCCCCCGGGTGTCCGCCGCTGAGGACATCATCGTTCCGCCCCTGGTCTGCTGGTCCCCAGCCCAGGGCCGGCCTCCGTACCGCCACCAGGACAGGGACGTTGGCCCCCATGGGCCTGGGCCCCCCAACCCCCCCTTTGGGTGCTTTTGTGCACGCTGGGAGGCGCGCCCTTGTGGGGTGGTTCTGTCGCGTGCGCGGCTGTGCGCGTGAACTAGCGGGTGGTTGCCATGGAAACGGCCGCCACGTGCGCGTGTGTGTGTGTGTGTGTGATCCCTGTCTTGTGATGTGACTGTCCCCACCTTCATGTCGTTTGTTCATAATTAGTAGTGTTTAAAAGCCCTCCTTGTTTCCGTCTAGTTTGTCCTTGATTGTCTATATGTCCGCTTGTGTTCAGTTCCGGTTTGTGTTTTGTGTCTTAATTAATAAATGTTAAAAACGCATGTTGGCTTCGCGCTTGTGTCTACTCTCTGCTACAAACGTGACAACATCCACTTGCATCCCCCCTCAAATTGAACTCAATAATTGAAATTGAACAGATATCCCAAACTCAACATTTCTCAAATGCCTAATTTTTAAAACTTATAACTTCAATGTTACCACAATTTTCAAAGCTGAACAAGCCAATCAGCATGCTCAGTCTTTCATATGTGTGCTAATAGGAGAACAATCTGACTCTGCCAGAGGAAATATGCTCCATCAAAGTCAATCTACAAACTTCTTCAGCAGATTTTATTTAAGTAGCTTTGGAAGGGAAAAAAATGTTTAGCAAGAACTAGCATGTATCTGAAACTAGAGGAGCAGACAAGGGGAGAATCCCGCTTTACATAAAGATGGACGTCTAATCCTTCCCACCACTCCTTTCCAAGAGTGAAGCTGTTCCGCTCAGCCTTCCTGGATATCTCTAAAGCCGCAGATTAATCTGATTGAATTTCCACCATACTACGCTTTGCACAGCACAGCCCACGCAAAGCCACTTTACAGCTCCAAGGCAATTACAGCACATGGGTAATTGCAGGAAATTTAAACCACTCGTATAGAAAGGACCTGTAGATTCAGTCCACCTGGTATAAGCAAACTAACACTGGCAGAGTAGGCTGTGTTGAGCATATGAGGGGTCGTGTGGCATCAGAACACCTCTAATTAGTATTAATGAAGTTGAAATGAGTCATGAAAGTGGTATTCAAAATGATTCATTGGCTAGGGGGAGTAAATAAGCTCTGTGCTAATTACAGCCACTGTGCTCTCGCCCAGCCATTAGCACACTGCAGATACACAGGTTGAGTCAAGATCTCATACAGAGACATAGAGAAACAAGAGGCCTGTTTACACCATGTTTAGTCAGGACCAAATGCTAACAATATTTTTAACTCACATCAGACATGTCCTAATACTGATTGATTTATGAAAGGTGAGATTTCACTTTAAAGCTTCTGAAGGCACAACAGTCTAATAATGTTTACAAAGCAAATCCAGCCTTGTTAGAAGCAGGGTGCCCAGCTATGAATCATTAAGACATCAATATATCTACAGAGACAGCAGGTAGGGAGTTTTAGTGGCAAAAACATAAACAGAGTGCCAGGCTCATCAGAGCTAATGGCCGACCATAGGACAAAGTGGGACTTCCATCCTCAGAGCAGAAAACTAAATACTAGATATAAATACTGCTTATGACATCTCTCTGAGGGAGATAACAGAGACAGGAAATGGCTGGTCTAGCAGGCATCTTCACAATACATGCCTCACCAGAATGGTTCATTACTTTTATCAGAGTCCAATCCTACACGTGTTGTAGGACAAAGTAACTCATACACAAACAAATTTAATCTCTGATACTATTTAATACCGAATTAGAAACTCAGACACGTTTAGGCATCTCTCTCTCTTTCTTACACACACACACGCACACAAACACTCATCCACCGCTACATCCAACCCCACACAATTATTAACACATGAGGGAAAGGATTAAGAGGGCAACCTTCAAAATCCCTTGTTCCAACTTTGGCATTTTATTCTTCCTCTTCTATCTCTCTCCCTCCCCTCTCATTCTCTTTGACTTCGAAAAATCAATATATCACTGTCACAGGGTCAAGCATAGTGACTGAAATACAAAATACATCCTTATATGCCGCTATACACAATGGAAATTGATGGAAATCAAGTGGCTCGTGATTTAAACTAGGGCCAACACAGGTTTTCATATACTGTATTTGAGATCATATGTTATGTTATGGTGCTGGCTATGGTTAAGGCTAAACTGACTTAAGTGCTATGATGCATTTATCTCTACATGTTGCTCTGAAGTGGCCAGGCACATGGAAATCAAATAGGTTGTTTGGATCTAGATGGATTTTTTATTTAATGTGGATTTATGGACTGCAGTGAGAGAGACCGGTATATGCAATGTGAATACCGGTGGAGGCTGGCTGATGGGGCTCTTTAGAGAACATCCTCTTGAATTCTAATCTGAGAGAGAGTTCCTACATTATCGAAGGCTCTCTCAGCCAAGCAGCTCATGACATCTGCGCTACTGTCCCCGTCTGACCTTTCAATTACTGCATTCACTCTTCACTAGAGTCACTCACAGTCAAAGACTAACAATATGTTTTATTTAAACCAGACTTAAGTTGGCACAATATATATTGAGATAGAGGCAGAAAGAGTCATCACAATAAATTTTGGTTTTAAGGCTTATCAAATTTGGAGGATAAATGGCTGAACGTCCAAAAGTACAGATAGTGCTGTTACATACTTGTAAATTTTCTTCTCTTCTCATGAGTGATGGCACATTCAGCAGGCATGAGCCAGTTATGCAGCAGGTTTGCTTTGGTGATGTGACATCTCAGAGGGGAGAGATGACACATGAGTTTATGGAGATGCTTATCAACGTCATAAACTTCTGTGTCACTATGCTACTATGCTTTGTGCCAGCTAGAGGAAAAAACACAATGTGGCTCATAATTTATTCTTTCTGCCTACTATGAGGTGGCTCTTGTTAAAGTTAAATGGGAATTGAAAAGTCTAATTAAATTTCACTGGGACCGCAATTATGGGCACTGTCTTTCTTCTACTAATAGGGAAGGAAAATGGAAAAATGCATTTAGTATATTACTCTGTCTTAATGCAGACTAGAATAGCTTTCTGCCAACTCTACACAGCTCCATTAACGATTCTCGTTAGTCATTTGGCACCCACTTCAATGACACATTAATAAACAGAGAAACAAACAAAGCCCAAAACTAATCGGCATGTGTGAGGAGAATCAACCCACAGATATTGGCAGTCTCTACCAGAGCTCCGGTTTACATCCATTAGGAGCTTTGTGCAGGTCGGCAGACTTGCCACAGATGACAGCTGTTCCATTAACTCGGTGGACAGAGCTGAGTCAGAGTGCTGAGGTGAAATATGCACTGCTGTCTTTGATGAATGATGCTTGTTTGGAAAAGGTCAGCAAAATGTAACCCTGCTTTTGATACATGTGAGATGTAAGGATGGAAATTCAGAAAGACAGAAGTGTTGGGAGAGGTGGTAGATGGTCGCGGTCAAACTACCAAGCCCATTAGTTGACTGTCTGATGTGGATGATTGACAGCTGGGTAGACAGGTGGGAAAAGAGGAGTAAAATTCTAGGGTAGCAGCAAAACACAGGGGCAGAGACCCAGACCCAGAACCAGACACACACGCTCGCACACACACACACACACACACACACTTAAGTACCCATTGAAATGACTCCACCTCACTCGACTCAGAGTATCTCTGTGCAACGAGTAATCGGACTACCGCTCACACTGCACGATTCAGTCTCTCGACGCGACGGTGAAAGTCGCATCACAGAGGTGCTCACACTGTACGATACCTCACGATGCAGGTGCTCACACTGTGCGACTGTAGAAGGTTAAGTTCCAATGATACCACTATTCACCTCAAGCCGGGTTTACACTGTGCGATTTAGACACAATATTGCCGTCGCCGACAGATTTTTGGATCGCGGCTAAATCGCGTGTGAATCGCGCAGTGTGAACGATGCCCGATTAATGCGTTCGATCGAGCTGTCGGAGGTCACGACGGATTTCTGACATGTCAGAAAATTTAATTGGACGTCGTTAAGTATGAGCAGTGTCACGATCCGATATACACATCAGAAGCCTAATTAGCACCGTCAGTTAAGTCTATTTGTGACTGCTATCATCAGCATGTGGTTGCTCTGTAACCACATTCACGCGCTGTAGGCTGCGCAAGCCGGCTTGTTTCAGAAGGGGCGAGTAGGCACGTACACAGCAGCGAGCCCCTGAAAGCATACTAATAAGCTGTTTTAATTGGTTAGTACCACAGCCCTTTTCCACTCTCGGACACACATGCGTCCCTTAATAACCAAAAATATGCAAAGTAGCCGATTTGAATTGGTTGATGTTTTTTATTTTACTTTATTAATGAATTATATGTTTAGACAATCTTTTCGGTCCACCTTTTTGTTACCCCTTCCCTGAAGGGTTATAAGGGCCTGACTGCACACCACTGCATGAAGGAAGGCTTTTCATGAGCCATAATCCTTTTGGATCCAGTGCTTAAAAATATAATAAATCGTAGAAATCAAAGAGGCTCTTTTTTGTTACGAAATTTACTGCTGCTCCAAACAGAGGGATTTATCCAGCATTAATGGGGAGTGGGATTAGGTTAACAGAGCTTTAATAGAGCCATATTTATCTAGCAAAATACACTTCTGTAGTACAGTACTAAAAGAAAGCATTATAATGTGAATGGGCCATGTCTAGTTCTATGCTGAGATTATATTAGTAGGATTAGAATTAGTAGTTATTAGAAGTAGTTTGGGGTATTGACAAATGAATTGTTCAAAGGGAATAACAAAGCACTGACAAAAAGCTCTAGTTAATTGGATTACCGTAGATGCAACCACAAATGCTAGCAAAAGACGCTGTTAAGCTTTCACAAAAACAAGTGTTATTAGGGCTGTACGGCATACAGTAATCTGTTCCCTCTCATTGCAATTTCACCTGAAAACATCATCTCAATACTTAATCTGAATTCAGAAGCTCATGAGAAAAGCAGAAACAATAGATAAGAGATTTAGTGTGACACCATCAACCACCAATAACCCTGTCCACACCTCAGCTTTACTGAGTGAACTCAGAAGTGTTAAAGATGTCTCGTCCTGAGATCACAGGCTCGTAGTACTACAGGCAGCAGAATACCAAACCATGCAAACAGATGCAAGTGGTTTAATAGAAATTATTAGAGGAGACACAACAAAGGGTGAGAACATCTAATTACAGCTATGAGCTTATACCAGAAACGGTCTCAGAATTCCTAATGCATTCTGCCTGCGCATTAAAATTCAACGCAAAGCCAAGAGGCTCGGAGATGCTGATGTTTGGCGAAAGGGAGGAGAAATAGGAACTGCATAGTGAGGAAGAGTGAATGGAGCATCACCTTAGAGTGTTGTGAAGAAATAAAAGAAAGACAAAGATGGAGCAAAACAAATGGCTATATGCAAAATGTACATAATAAATAGACATGGTGGAGAGTAATGGTCAGATCTTTTTGTTTCTGTTGTTTACTATTCACTCCTAGTCAGAACATTCTTCCTTTTGGTATGTGGTCCTCAAAAGCTTGATGTACAGGCAGAAGCAATGAAAGGAATATAGAATGTGCAAGTTGTCCTAGTGTGGTGGATATTTTATTTTATAGACCATTTCTCGGATTGCAAATTCCCGTTCTGTGACAGCCAATTTAGCACAACCGTAAGGCCAGTCACCACAACCATACCACCACAAGCCATGACACCAAGAAAATGAGAGAAGACACAGAGAGGAAAGCATGCAACATTATGCTCTTTTTTACAGTCCTGAAACAGTGACCACATGGAAAAAATACTGGAGCTTAGTTTGCGTGATCTTAGAAAACATGGGAAGCTTTCAAACATTTTTAAATGAATGTATCAGCAGTAAAACTATGAACATTGCTCTGTCTCTGGCAAATGTCATGGTAGGCCTGTGAACAAGTAGAGCAATAGCAAATATCTCTAATAGGGCAGAGCATGGAGAAGGTGGGAGGAGAGGGCTGCTGAGATAATCACCTTGTTTGATTTCTGTCCTCACATTGGCAAAGATGCAAACAGTGCATTATTCAGTGAGTAACAAGCTTCTAATTAATAACCTATTTCTATACAATCGGCTGTGATCATATTCTCTTTTTGTGTTAGTGCTCCAGGTATGCACATTTGTGGGCGAAGGCAGATGTTTTCTTTCTTATTGAGGCTTGGCATTCAGCAAGCATACAAAGCCCCTCATGGAATAAAGTAAATATACACTTGGAAGAATAAAAAACAGGATTAGATAAAACATACTGGCATCGTCTGTGCAAAAGGCCAAACTGTTAGCCCAAAAGTAGATGGATGAAATCAAGCCATTACACTTTATCCCTGGAATGCCTTCTCCTTTTCTCTCGACAGTTACATAGACTGGAACTCCCTACAAATTATAACAAAGATTAAGTTCCTATTTTGGATCGCATGGCGTACTGCTCTGTGTGTGCTGTTACAATACGTAAAGAAATTCTGAGTTGAAATCAATATCCCCCGCTCTTGCTTCAAATGAGAGAATGTGACCTTGGTGAAACAACACACGTTGCTGGTATCAGTAAAAATCTTTTTTATGAGTTCCAACTACCGTATTCATATCTCATTCCAATATTTAATTCTCCTGGATTAATGTTAACCCCCACCAACAAATAATTAAAGTTTGTTGTCAGCTAAGAATAAACAACTAAATGAACGTTTTCCAACCGTTGCCCTTCACAAGCTCTGAGCTTGCCTAGATGGACTTTGTAGCTCAGTTTTCTATGAGACCATTAAATTTTTTATTGACACTAAACCTGAAAGACAGAGAAGAACAGTGTGATATCAGTGAGTCTGCTTAGAGGAAATGTTAATGTGTCTAGTAGGAGTATCAGGCTCGCTGAGAGATTGGTGGCTGGACAGCACTACTGATGGGGCTTGCTTTACAGCCAGTCCTGATAGGGAAACACGCTCCTGTCCAGTATCATCAAAGCCGTTCTATATTCCTAGGCCTCATGTTGCAGTCAAGCCTGAGATGTCTAAGCAGGTGGACAAATCACACAGCAGGACATTTGGAGCCAGGTAACCCTTAGCATTTGATTATAGGGGACAACAGGTCCCAACTAGGCAGCAAGTGACTGATCAGATGAGACAACAGCACCTGGAGCCTGGGGATCAGTGCATGCACTGATAAACATATGGGAGTTAGCACACCTGACCCCATAGTGAATAACATGCCCCTGGCTAGAAGGAAGGTACACTGAGGGGGGCTGGTGTTGTACAGGATGTTTGTGTACCAGCGAACAGCTCTCATAGCAGGAGCCTAAATGGAGAAAAATTACACACAAGCTGGCTGAATGTGTCTTTTATCAGGCGGGCAGGGGTCGGCTATAGCACAAGGCACCTTGTGTTTACCCACATCTTGATCATTCACACAGGACATCAGAAATAGCTTATGCTATGAAATAAATTATGCTTTTAGAACAGTGTAAAAGAAAGCTAAACATACTGTATAAAATAGCACCAGGTTAGAAATGTGACTCTTCATCTTTGTTCGGGGAGGCTATCACAATGGGCTATAGGTTAACAGATCCGTGAGAAATCTTCTGTAAATGAGAAGGTTAAAAATAAAAGTACCTCATCTGAGTATAAATATAATTAAAATCATAATGCAGCAAATGCAATTTGCAGATATTGAACTCAAATTTAAGCCTTCACTCACTGTATTCACACCAACCGCAAGACCTCATTCACTCTAGCATTTCCATAAAATGTTATAAGCTAAGACATGCAAAGTTAATCCCTATATGGTGAGCAACTAAAAAACTGAAAAAATTCAGTGGAGTGGGATAAATATTCCTTCACATTCCCATATAATTCCATTCCCATAATAATTCCATTATTACAAGCTGCTTATTGCAAAGTAGCCTTTTTTCTTCTTACAATGGCGTACCCCATTGTACTGGGGCTCCCCTGGATGCAGCAGCACAACCCGCAAATCTCTTGGGCTAACAAGGAGATCACCACCTGGTCCCAACACTGTCATGAACACTGCCTGTCACGCCCCTCCATCACCTCAGGCTCCACCTCTGTGGAGAGTCCAAGCAGTGTGACACCCCAGAAATCCCCGCCTATTACCAGGAACAAACGGACGTCTTCAGCAAGGCAAAGGCCTGCGCTCTGCCCCCACACAAACCCTATGACTGTGCCATCGAGCTGCTCTCTGGCACAGTCCCGCCACACTCACGAATTTATCCCGTCAGCTCCCGAAACTGCGTTCATGGAGGAATATGTGGCCGAGGCCCTCTAGCAAGGATAGCCGGACGCCATCCTCCCTGACACCTGCTTCGTGGGAGCCATGCTCTGGGAGGTGGACCAAGAAATAAGGGCACCCAGCCAGTGCCCCGCCGATGTCCCAAGGGGAGTCTCTACGTCCTCCCGGACTTCAGGGACCGCCTCATCGCATGGGCGCATACCATTGTCGCGACCAGCCATCCAGGGGTAACCAGGACCCACCGGCTCCTTGTCCCCAAATACTGGTGGGAGGCTATGCTCACCGACATTCAGCGGTTTATCCACTCCTATGCAGTCTGTGCTCAGGCCAAGGTACCCTCTACCATGTCCTCAGGCAAACTCATGCCCCTGCCGGTGCCCCAACGTCCCTGGTCCCATGTGGGGGTGGATTTTTTTACTGACCTTCCACCATCCGGGGGCCACACCACCATCTTGGTCGTGGTCGACCGGTTCTCGAAGTCCCCCTGCCTGAACCCCTGGGTGCCCGCTTCCGACATGCTGGACTCGCTACTCAAGCGGACCTTCCATGCTCGAGTCCTGCGCCCAGGCCTCGTGGCCGGGCCCGTGTGGTCGCATCCTCCCAGCCAGTGGTCGAATCACAGGTGCAATCACTCACTTGTTAACTGCTACCGCGCTGTTGCAGCTCGCCTCATCTGCAGCCGACGCTTGACCACAGCCACATTAGCTGGTTAAAGGTAAGAAAAAGACAGTGACAGCAATCCATTTTTATTGCACAATCTGAAATCTCAACTCAACTCCAACAATTTTCTCCCCCCAGAGTCACATAGACTATATATACACTCACCGAACACTTTATTAGGAATGCTATACTAATACTGGGTAGGGCCTCCCTTTGTAGCCCATCCGCCTCAAGGTTCGACGCGTTGTGCATTCTGAGATGC
>JAOUQW010000047.1:9195528-9223563 GCA_028565825.1 Olivaichthys viedmensis | reverse complement strand
TTCTGATGAACATTACATGTAAAATTATCTATTGAAACGGGCTACAAGTAACAAAAGCACCATATATTCTGGACCCGCAGTGGCCGCTGCGTGCTACCTGCATACTACCGTGCCGCCATCTTGGATAATTTTCAGTACACACATTGCAACGTCTTGCCGTTGGATCCTACTTGTGTCTTCCGGGTTGTCCCTGACACTGGCTAGCAAAATAATAGGAAACCTTACTTTCCTGTTCCTGGGAAAGAACAGCCCCCAACCCACTGGAGCAGAAACCAGTCTACTCTTCAGGCCTTCAAAATTCTCCTCACACTGATCAGTCCATGCCGTTGCAAAACTCTGTCCGGACCCCTTCCTAGACTTCAAACCCCCCAGCTCTGCCATCAGCTTATGCAGAGGGGCTGCCAGTTTGGCAAAGCCCTCCACAAACTAGCAAAAATGCAAATATGAGTATGTTGCCGCCAATTTGCCACAGCCTCAATTTTACTAGGGTCAGTTGGAACACCCCTGCGGGAAATAACATGGCCCAAATACCTAACCTCTGGTTTGAAGAATGCACACTTCTTCAGCTTAGCCTTAAGACCCTCCTGTTGAAGTAGACCCAGTACAACCTCCAACTGCTCCAAGTGCTGTTCTACAGAGGAAGAGATCACAACATCATCAAGATATAACAGCAATGACTGACACTGTTGGTCTCCAAACATCCTCTGCATTACTCTCTGGAAGGTACTGGGGGCATAACAAAGGCCGACCGGCATACCATTCCACTCAAATAAGCCAAATGGAGTACAAAAAGCCATCTTTTCTGCAACAAGGACCTGATTGTACCCACTGGCTAAATCTAGAGTGAAAAACCAGGAGGCTCCAGAGAGGGCATCTAAAGATTCCTCAATACTAGGTAGAGGGAACGCATCTTTCCTGGTCTTACCATTTAGTTCACGATAGTCCACAAACATGCGGAGGGCACCATCCTTTTTTTGAAACTGTTTGTTGTTGTTCTTGCTACGATGCGAGAATACATGCGAGAGAAGGAAAGAATATTTTTACACACTAAGTGTGGAATTGTAGAATTTGAATGGAGTACCGATTTTTCCTACATTTGTATGGTAATGTTTTGTGGAGTAATTGTATGTACTGAAAAACAAGGGACGATGTATATGAAGAATTGTTTAATAAAAAAAAGAAAAATGCGAGAGGAACTTGAAAACAAGCCACACGTCTCTGCTGTCTATTCATTATACCCTGTTTTACAGGACATAATCCTGTACTCAGGCAGTGTAACAGATTCTTGGGGGATCATCTGGGATCAGTGTCCCCTGCTGGTTTGGAGCTGATCCAGTGATCATTGACATCGGGAACCATTGAGTGCTGATGCTGCACAGAGGTTGAGGGTCAGAGTCCTGCAACAGCTTGACTGTTGTGTGAGGAATGGAGGGAGAAGTTGTTGAGTCGACAGTGATAGGAGTCTGGTGTGGGAAATCAGAAAGAGCCTGCTCCCCTTTCGACTGATTACCTTTTCCAGATTGCCAAAATTGCCAAAGATTACCTTTTCCAGTGCCTGACAGAGATCAGTCTGAGCTTAATGCCTGAGACCCTGAAGGTTGCTTTGAGTACATCAATGCCAACATGTACAGTAAATCTTTACTAATGTCTGAAGATGAGTATGAGTTCATTGTTGGTATTGAGAGATATGGTTGTTGATGTCACTCAAGTTCACCATGCCAGTCAGTTAACATAGATATAGATGTTGAACAACATAATGCTCAGATAGAGGCTCCACCTACTGACAGCTCATGTAAGTACACTTCCCACTCATCACTACTGTAGCCACTGCTAACACAGATACTGATTTGCAGCAAATGTTGTTGAGTTATGAAGCTCTAGGTAGAAACTGATGACCAAGTCTACACCCCAGCCTACACCATCTGATCTCACACATTCTGTGACATCCAATAGCAGAATGACACACCACAGTTTTCAGCCTGAACTTACCACCCATCCAACACATGGAAAAGTAGTCTCCCTGAAAGACCTCTCTTACCTTCATGGACAAGAGTTTAAAATATAAGGAGGTCAAATTAGTGACCAGGCATCTGACTTGCAATAGTGTATGCAAACAGATTGAGCAGGGTGTCAAAGAAAACTTTAGTAATGCAGAAATAGTCCAGGCTGTACTGAGAGTTGTAAAGCCTGGTAATCTCAAGGATATGTTAATGAATAAGAAGGACATGACAGTAAAAGAGCTCAGGTTGTTCCTCCAGTCACACTTAAATATAGCACAGAACTCCTTCAAGAACTAATGTGTGCAAAACAGAATGACCACAAGAGTTTCTCTACTGGGTTATGGGGTTGAAACAGAAAGTCCTCTTTGGACCAAAACAGACCAATGCTGAGATAAAGCGAGAGTACTTGTGAACTTTGTGCAGACTAGGAAGCCTGCCATGCAACAGGGGAGGCTGAGAGTTGGCCAGCATGAATCAGTTGTTCCCCCCCGGTCAGATTGCTTGGGTCAAATGCAGAGTCCCATTTAACATAAACCCCTCTGACTCACTAGTATTCTTTGGGCCAGATGAGAGTAATGTGCAGCTGGAGTTATTGGATGTGGGAGAGGGCTTGTTAGAAATTCAGAACAAGAAACATCCATATGTGGCCATACCTGTGGAGAACCACACAAAGCATGACATCACTCTGCCACAAAAATCAGCCATTGGCAGCATCAAGCCTATTGACAAGATCATCCAGACTGACTCACCTGCTGAACAAAAACCTAGGGTGGACATTCAGAGCATGGAGACTGCGTCCGACAATAAAAAAAACAACCATCCTTACGGTTGCACCCACCTGTTGACATCAGTCACCTAGATGAAAAACAGCAGAAAGTCATTAAGCAGATATTATATGAGGAGTCAGCAACCTTTGCAAGGGACTGTCATGACATGGGATTCATTTCAAGCCTACAGATGTCCATAAGCCTAAAAGACAACATTCCAGTTCAGCGTCCATACTCATCTTTACCAAGACCGCTGTTCTAGGAGGTTAGGGAGTATGTCCAATATCTTCTACATTCCGCTATTGTGTTGACTACCATTTCCTTAATCAGAAAACAGTCCTACACCTTGATGACATTCTCTGTTATTCAAAGTCATTTGACGAACACATTGAAAGAATTCAGAATGTCCTAAAAGCACTTCAGTGTCACAGGGTTAGACTCAGACCTGAGAAATGCAAATGGAAAGAATGGAAAAAATGTAGTGACTGGGTATGGCTCCAAAACATTGACCCCAGTAGAGGAAAAACTATAATCTACACAGCGGTCAACTAGAGTTTCTGGCTATAAAGTGGGCAATATGTGAAAAGTTTTAGGATTACTTATTCTATGCGCTACTTTTCACTGTGTATACGGATAATAACCCCTTGACTTACATAATGAGCACTGCCTGTCTGGTCGGACTGCAGCCGAGCACATCTTTAATGATTTCATCCTATGTTTAGGATACCCCTCAAAGTTACACCATGACCAAGGATGCGGGTTTGAGAATGAGCTCTGCCAAACTCTTCGGCAATTGTCAGGGGTAGGTCACTCGAGAACATATCCCTACTACTCTCAGAGTAATCCTGCACAGAGGTTCAACCAAACACTATTCCAGATGCTGCATACTCTTGGAGATTAGGAGAAGGAATGTTGGAAAGACCATTTGCCGCAAGTGCTTCACGCGTACAATTATACACAACATGAACCCACTGGGTTCTCTCCCTACTACTTACTGTTTGGCCACCATCCCCATCTACCAGTCTATTTGTTATTTTGACATAATGGGAGAGGAGGATGCAGTCACCTATACAGGATCTGTAGACAAGTGGTCTCAAAAGAATGACAGAAGCATATAAAATTGCAAATGAGAATAGTAAGCAGTCAATTGCCAGAGGCAAGTCCTATTATGATCAGAAGATAAAGGTCTGCGTGGATTCCGAAGTAAAAGTATGCGTGTGCACAAAAAACAGGAAAAAACAGGAAATGGCATATGCACAGAAAATAATCATATTTATAAAACTGTGCGTACTCACACCTGCATGCCGTTTCCTCTTTATAAATCCCACTAATCTTGAAAGTGTACGCACATGAATGAGTCTGCCCTGTTACCGCCAACAATTGTCTATAAATAGTCAATGCAAATTAGCTCATGAATACATAAATACGGTGTGTCACATTCATTGTTGAGTGAGAGATAGTGGTGACAATGGCGGAGCGGAAAGTAAAAAAAGAGAAGTTGAGGTTCTCGTGTCAGATATTGAGTTGAGGAAAAACATGTTGCTTGGTGACTTAAGTAGTGGCGTCACCAATAAACAGTTAATAATGTTAGTGCCATTGTTGCCAAAGTAAAAAAAAAAAAAAAAAAAAAAAAAAAGTGGTCAGACTTAAAAGTCGAGGCGAAGAGGCGACTCGCTTTGCATAAGCGGAGTGTAACTGCCACTGGAGAGTCACCCTTTGATGTTAGAATGGCCTCGATAATTATGGAATCCCTCTTATGCGGAGTGGTTAGTGAGAAGGAGGGAGACATTGACATGGCTGATGAGACCAGTACAGAAGAATGCATGGGTCAGAGTTTCTGTAAACATACGCACAATTCCCCATTAAGTATTTCTTTATAAATCCTGATGTGTATTTGGGAAATGACGTGCACAATTTTCGAGCCCTGTTTTGTGCATACGCAATGTTTATAAATGAGGCCCCAGGTCTTGCAGCTTGGGGACAGAGTTCTTGCGAGGAACCTCAGGGAATGTGGAGGCCCTGGTAAAGAAGTTGGTCTTGCTAAGCACCTAGAAGTCTGACCAACAGACAAACAATGAGAGAAACAGCAGTTTTGCGATCCAGTGCATGCATGTGAGCCTGAAGAGAATGTTGGTTATGAATCGGCAGAGAGGCAGTCAACCTCTTTGTAGTCGACACACACTCAGGGACTAGACCATCCACAAGAGAGAGAAAGCCTAGGCAGATGTTTACTTATGAAACACTTGGTCAGTCTTTACTACAGACTTACCCTGCAGTCAGTGCTGTTGGGGCATATATTAGGCTTGTAGGAGATGTGGGTAAATTACTACTATTAATTTATTTATTAGAAGTTATTATTATTATTATTATTATTATTAATATTATTAATAATAATAATAATAATAATAATAATACAAATATTTCTATTAATCAGGGCACCAGTCCAATGGACAAAATATTTTCAGAATGAGATACTACTTGATGATGGTACATAATAATAATTTGCCTGATATCTGAAGGAAATTAAGTGAATGCTTTGATAGTCTGTAGAACACAGTTGTAACAAGAGAGAAACACACACACACACAAGTAAAACACACAACGTTTAATAATAATAAGAAAAAGTAAGCATTGATAATACAGAATATATAAGAATGGAAAATACTTACAAATGTAGTTAATTCAGGAGATGGGACAATTGGATAACTAGCTAAATGGAGATGGATTGCAAACATACACAGTGTAGGCAACATTTCAGATGATAGTAAAGTGTAAAGTGGGTAGCAGTAGTTATTCTACTAATTGTGCCTTTGAACAACAGTGGATCTACTTAACGAACTAAATATATCTAAACTACCATGCCAACATTGAAGAGGGAAGGTAGAGAAGCCTTATAGTTACATTCCTGTATTGTCTCCTTGGGTGGTGACTCTGTTGGTCTTGATCAGTGTGTTATTTCAGTGCAGTTGGCCGTAACATCAGTAGAGATCGCATAGAGAGAGAGTCCTATGACTCAATGGAGGCATAGTTCAGCAGAGATCGTTCAGCAGAGAATGTCTAACCGTGACATCGAGTCTGCTTGTTTGGAGGTCTTGAAGAAGTCTTCTGACTCTGTATGAACAGAATCGTGCCGAAGGTCCAGCCGAGTCATTAGTTGAGTTAGCTTGTCAATTTGTTCAATTCTTCAGTGGAGATCACACTGAAGATCCAGAAGTCCTCCTGCATCTTGACGGAGATCAACACGGGATCAGCCAAAGATAGAAAACATGACCCTGAAGTCAATGATTAGAAATCCATGTGGATGGAAATCCAATTCCCAACTCACAGATGGATGTGAGCTTCTTAGATTTATACTGTTTACTGAATAGTAGTGTCAGTTTCCCTCCCTCTCCTCATTCAGTGTTGCTCAGTGGTTCAAAGAGATTGTCCTGGGGTGAAATTCCAAAAACACAAACCACGGGTGACGAGTAGGGTGAAGGGGACTTTCTTTTCCAGCCATGGTTGAGCAAGTTCTGTACATATTATTTTACCTCTCTATACAACGGCGTTGGGATAGTGTTATAACACTTTTGCACTGGTGTTTAATCTTTTAGATTGATTTATAGTTGTAGGCCTGGTATGCAACCCATATCCGCATCATTCTTTGCAAATACATCTGACTCATACAACATATCTCAAACTATCTTTTGTTCTTCCTCCTCCAGATGTGACAAGTCAACAGGAGGGTGCCACTTCTCTGTAGTTGTCTCTTTAGTGGAAGGCCTGTCTCTCTTTTCTGTTAGACTGCTTTGTTCATCTGTCCTTAGCACGTCTGTGTAGTGGGATAGGGCATGTGCTTTGGACCCCCATAGAATTTCCTCAAGTGTGCCCAGAACAGTTCTATGTGTAAGATGAACCTCATGTCTAGTTGAGTTTTGAATAGGGATTTTGGTGGGTTTTTGAGAGCACTTTGGGGACATTGACTAAAGTGGGAAAGAGCTCTAAACCTTCGGGGCAATAACTCTCAGTACTGGGCTGGAACAGCCTTGTTTGCCCACTTGGATTTGCTCTGACCCTGCACCTGATTTCATAAATCTTCCTGGCTGGGATAGTAACACCAACCACGCACAACCTGTGTGAGCAGTGCAGAAAGCTCAGGGCAGCAAGAAGAAGCAGCAGCAGCAAACTCACTGCAAGGTATGGCGGTCAGCGCAGTGGACAGCAAAGCAACAAACTCAGGTTCTGTGTCAGACTCACTAGCAGAAGTAGTAGGCAGTAGGCCATTGAGCTATACGCATGGCAGGTCGATCTGTCCCTTTCATGGTTAAGGCTTGGTGGTCCAGAGAGTAAATCTGCAGCCACATAAATAAGTTCTCCACTTTTCGACTGCCCAAACGCTGGTAGGTATAAAGGACTGCCTCTGTGTTACGCATCCAGTCCAGCCTGTTGTCTAGGTGCACCCCCAGATATTTATACGTCTCCACCACCTCCACATCCTCTCCTAGAGACAGGGGTCAGCTGGACTTCAAATCTCCTAAAATCCATCACCATAAGGGGGATACAAAGGCAAAGCACATTGTTCAGAGGTCTGAAGTATCTGACCTTGGACTGACGTACATAAATCTCATCTGAGAAAAAAATATTGCTGGCAAAGAGACCTTAGGAGGCCAGACTTATGTTCTGGTTAGGAAAATACCCTCTTCTATGAACTCCGGGTCTTATGTCTGGATGTCCACTAAATTATTTTCTGCTTTTCCTTTAAGGTCAGGCTTCCAGTTCATATTTGACAATGGCACAGGTTCAACGGACAGTGACCGTCTACTAAGAGTTTAATGTTTGGCCACATCATAAAGAATTACTGGTCTAATGGGATGGTTCCTTTAGAATTAGAGCAGGAAGCAGCCTGAAATTGCATCTAGTAGAAAATTTCAAAAATCTCTAAGAATACCTCTGTAAGGTAATAGATAAAACTTATTTACATTTTTCTCTCAGCTTTAAAGCAGTATGGGAATACAGTATATAATCCTACTGTTAGAATTGCTTAAACTCAATTTAATCCCATTTGCGTTAGCAACAGATGAACGCAGATACAAAGTATATTATACAGAGCAGGTGGTGCTACCAAAGAGAAGTAATTAAGGCCAAATTTGTCTTCAAATATTTGTGCTATTTGCAGTTTACCAATTAGTCCTAATCTGTAATATTTCACTTCTGTATCGTATTTATTTTTCAAGAGAAGCAAGCAGATCATCATAGAAAACTATCCAGCTCAGCAAAAGAAGCATATTTATTTTGGAGCTGCTACAAAAGAATGTCCAAGTAACCATATAAAACTCTTAATTCTGACTAATGAGAGATAAAGTTGATCATGATGAATTAAAGCCAGAAAACATCTTGAGATTTCTTTATTGTGTGAAGCAAGACAAACCTTAGTATAAACCACACTGTAGAAAAAGAACATCAATACTTTGATATTAGTAACTTTTCCATGGCAGTTATCAGCACCATCCTAGGAAGTGAAAAGTCAGAGTGAACAAAAAATCTTTTTAAAACAGCATGTGAGATTCAGATGAAAATAGCACAAGTGGTTTATATATGTAAATGAGTTAACGCCAGGCTTTCCACAGATAATTTATTCTATTCTGACTCAGCTACGTTTCTTTACATGTGACCTTTCTATGTTCATGAAGTGGTTTTTACTTTAGCTTCCTGGTAAAAAAAAAAGAAAAAAAAAAGATTGTTGTCTGTCATGACCAGGGTGCTTAGATTTTTCTTGTTGAAGACGTGATATTGAGTCACAATTACACATGTTCCTCAGCTGCCATAGACAGAGGTGTGACACATAGTCCCCTGGACTACTAATTTTGCAGGTTTAGGACTTGCTTTTAGTGCTATAATATTTTGTGAATTACTCTTAGACTACAAAAATGAGGAGTCCATTTTTAAAAGAGTTTCTCCTAAATCTGCCAGTTAGGAGCTATTTAAGCCTTAAGATTTTTTGTGAATACGGGACCAGACTGTGATGGTGGCACAATCAGACGTGACAGAAAAATAGACCTGCCTTAAAAAAAAGAATTAGAGGATGAAGCCATTATATCTCAAACAGAGATATTTTAAATTGCACTGACAGGGTTTGATGACAGAACTGCATTTGCCATAACAATGTTTTGGCTCAAGTAATATTGTAGGGGAGAGGAGCTGTGCACCTATTGCTGGATCTCTTCCCACAGAGCATGAATATGGATTTGGGAGAGAAAGAAGGAAGAAAGAGTGAGGGCAGAGTGTATTTCAGCTGACTAAGTCAACACAGTCTCTATGGACTGCTCGTTTAACACTAAGCCAGGGAAAGACACTTAATGCAGAAAGAACTGCAAGCTGTTGCAAGCACTCATGGCTTATTTATAGCTCCTGAACACAGCTGCTCTATAAAGCCTTGATGCACCGCTGTGTTATTGTGTTTGCATGAGTAATCAGTAGAGATCCGTTTCTCCCAAAGACATACCATTATGTGCCTAAACTCACAGGTAGCTGCTTGTACTAGTAAAACATGACTGTGGACAGTGCAAGGTTTTTAATACTTACAAGCAAGAGGTAATTTCCTTAAAAGCGTTACATATACCAAGCTTGGAGGCTAACTAGAACTTAAACTTATGCCTCAATGCCCCAAATTTCTAAAAACTTTTCTTGAGCATGTTCCGGTGCCTCGCTTGGTTTACTCAAAATGAACTCAGGGTGTCACTCAAGGGCCCAAATATATTGAGCTGTCTAGCTCTAGGACCCCTGAACCATGCCCCCTTACAGTACCTCTGCTTATAACTGAATTGTCAAAATGTAGACTTTCAGTATAATCAAAAAAATGTCATTCCTTACTAGCTGCCTGTTAAGAAGCTATACAATGTCCATCTCAAAAGCAAATAAAAAAAAGTGTGCTCTCCAGATGGACCACATAAAGTTCCAAAGATGAGGCTGAATACTCTGAGCACACGTTAAAGGTGTCTAAAAGCGAATTACTTCTGATAATTGCTAAATATGACCAAAAAAATTAATGCATGTTGTTGCCATTTCTGTTTGCAGTAAATAAACCTTGAAGTGTCTTTATTTGGAACAGTATGGTGGGGGTGCCAGTTTAAGGCAGTTAATTTAAGAACTTAAATTAATTCTATTTTCAGTTTATTTATATAATATTGCAGATTGCATTTCTAAAAACCTTGCCATCTCTGGAAGGATATTCTTCTTCTGGCTCTCACTGTGGCAATGATGTGTAGGACTATATTGGTAGCACAATGTCACATTCACTCTCTGGTGTGACCCTGACTCCACGCAGACACTGGACCCTGACCTTGAGGATGTCTATAATAATCTTGACCCTGGCTATAGTCCTACAGTGGGCCAGGGAGGGACAGAGGGCGGAAGAAGGCCATCATATTGTCATATACAGTCAAGCTGAAAAGTCTGCACACCCTTTTCACCCTCTCCATGTTTCATTACATTACAGACTTATTCTACAGTGGATTGAGTTCATTTTTTGCCTCAAACATCTACATACAATAGCCCATAATGACAGCCAGAAAGTTTGATCATATTACCCCTATTTTATCCACACTACATTGTCTTACGCTCCCAGTAAAATTTTGCATTGATTATAAAATACTACAGATGACCTTATAAAGCACTAAATGGTCTTGCCCCACAGAACCTAAGCAAACCTTTGGTCTATTATGATCCGCCACGCCTGCTTCGATCAAATGGTGCAGGTTCTTTATCAGCATCTGTAATAATGCAAACTACAGCAGGGGCAGATCCTTTTCCTACAACGCCCCACAGCTAAGGAATAGCCTTCCTGTTAATGTTGGGGACTCAGACACAGTCTCAAGTCAACAAGCCAACTGGGGGTTCATGGACATAGAGTGTTTTGCTAAACTGGGATGTTTTGGTGCTCTTCCCACCCGTCTCCCTCATGCGTTCACTCAGGTTTGTTGGCGGTGGAGAGGTGGGACGCTGATATCTCAGGGTGCTCTCATGCCTGTTACCTTCTGGCTCTCCCTTTTAGTTATGCTGTCATAGCTAGATCTGCCAGTCCCCGCTTGCACACTAATCACAATATACACCCTTCGAAGCCACTGTATGATAATATCATACCTAATAATCTGTTCTCTCTGTCTGTTAAGCTGCACATGCACTCGTGCTGCCCGATGTGATGCCAGTGCCAGATCCTGACACACTTCTCCTGCTGTGGCTCGTCTCGCCCTCCGGACCTGCGTGACCCTCTGCTCCTGCCCTGTTCCTCCTGCTTCTTCATCTGGAGCGTTCTGAACTACAGTTCATGCTTAGGACTAACCTCCCTGCTTAAATGAATAATCTCACCCGGACTTGCACCTGCTACAAACTGTTGCTGTAATCATAAAGACTATCCTGTGCTCATCCCAGCACTCTTATTTACAATATGCTCATACCAAACATCCTTTCAACACATTAGTTCTATTCGTCTTTTTGGTATATCACTGTACATTATAATGATTCATAATCCCACTATCTGGTGTCACCCAGAAGATGGGTTCCCTCTTGAGTCTCGTTCCTCATTAGGGATCTAGATCTACATCAGGATTTATGTACAGCTGCTTTGTGACAATGTCTACTGTGCTATACAAATAAAATTGCATTGAATTGATATCTCCATGCAGGCCATCTCTCATGGTGAAGCAGGGTTCCATCCTCTCAGCTGCTCTCTGTAGAAATGAGTAGCTAAAGCCCAGCCCCCATTGCGCTCTCTCCCAGCAACTCAATAAGAATGTCAAAGTCATTGGCACCCTCCAGGAGATGAAAGTGCATTCATGCAAGACTGAGCCAAGTAAAGCTATATCAGCAGACACGACACCACCACTATAAGAGTGGAAAGAAGGAAACAGATGAACAGAGGTCTATTCCCCTTTCTAATTCAGCAGTCAGAGCTGATCAATGGCACTGCTTTCCAGTTAAATGTGCATCTGCTACAGAGACGCTTCAAAATTATTTAAAAGCATGTGCATATGCTCATCCATGTGCTCCTACAAATCCTTAAAATTTTGAATTTTGCAGGTGAATGGTTTAGTTGTAGATCCAACCTGACAAATGGATTCAGGCTAAGGTTGGGTAAGGACCATCATCCTTGCATCAACTCTCATCAAGAAATTCTCAGTTTGTGTGGGTGATTAAAGTTTAAGTGTTAATATATTCTATATTAAGAGAATGTTGATTACATGATTAGCATTGAAAAGGTGTTCTAACAGTACATAAAGGAAGGATCCATTTAGGCAAAGAGAGTAATTACTCGAGGGGCATGAGCCACATCACATTCTTACACAGAACTGCACTCCGTTATTACAGCCTTGAACAACCTTGTTCTGAAAAGAAACAAAGAAACACAATATTTCCTTTATAACAGCAATTAACCTTTGCCAATCCATGCCAATCGTATCCCAGAAGCTCTGCACTATACATCTAAATGCTACTATTTTTGAGGTAAGCTAGAACAGCACACACAAAAAAAAATGCTAGAAAAAATAAATAAAAAATGTCAGCAACATGTTCTCTCCCTTCTATCTGGGTACTCAAAAAAGAATGTATTATTTATGTGCTGCTGTTAAGGATGGTATTTTTTTTTACATGCAAGATGTCTTATTATTACATTTATCCAGCCTATTTTCTTCTAGCCTCTGCTAAGTCCCCAAGACCTAGAAGAACACAGTGTGGCGGTTGAAAGTGTGCTGGGAGAACTGGCTCTTCTTCAGGAAAAAAATAATAACAAATTTGGCGCAAATGCAAGAAAAATTTAAGGTTTGTACACAGAAGGCGAACAGAAGACTGATGCTCACACGCACACACAATAGAAAGCACACACAGTAGCCACAGCAGCTTGTTTGTTACATACTGTACTTCTTGGAGAAGAAGCCATCTGAACCAAAAATACTGATGTGATTGCAGCCTTTCTGGGTAAAACTGTACTGGTAGTCCCTTAACAGATAGCAGGCCCTTACTGCCCCCTAATGACACATCACAGAACATATCAAAAACAACCAAATGGATTATGCAGACTGTACATCTGTTGATGTAAGTGTGCTAAAAAGACAAGTAAAGGCATTAGCAAACAAATGGTAAACTGTTCTTTTGTTTTAATCACAACATCCAATGCTTGACAAAAAAAAGCCAGTTTCCCCCTGTGTCGAGGTATTACAGCCTTGTTTACTACAGAGAACAACCTTGTTATGAAAAGAAACAAAGAAACAACACAATCAATATTTCCTCCTTCCATTTATAACAACAAATTACCCTTGCCAACCAATACCAATCATATCCAAGAAGCTCTGCAGTATGTGGTGCTTGACAAAAACACTTGACAAAAAAAAAAAAAGACAGTTTGGTAAAACAGAAGTAAAAGACACACTGCAATACAGCCATCCATGGCCGGGAGTCCAAGAGAGCGTAATTGGCCCTGCTCTCTGGGTGGTACGGATGGCATACACTTTCTCTCTTGTCGATCAAAGCGGCACCAGCCAATTGTGGGCTCATGCATACGGAAGAGGGCAGTTGGCACTTTCCTCTGAGCGTGCGGGACCGCCCTGTGACGTTGCATAAGCAGCAGTTCGAAAAGATGCGGTGGCTGGCTTCATGTGTCTCGGAGGAAGCACGTGTTAGCCTTCGCCCTCCCCGGTTGGTGGCCATCATGCGATAGGAGAGAGCTAGCTAGTGGGTGGGAATTGGCAATGACTAAATTGTGAGAAAATGGGGTAAAAATTAAGACACACTGCAATAGGCTGAAATAAGAGACAACTCCGGGACAGCAAGCTACATTTTTCCCCTGTGCTCGACAGGCTCGAGTGCTTTTGATGATGAAGAAAGTGCAATATCCTACTCAACAGGGCATAAACATGCTCTTGTTACATTATGCTGAACAACTGAATGGGAAAAACAACACCACACAAAACACTCAGTCACTGCATCTTTATTTCCAAGTTTTGCATCACTAGCCACCTCAATGGTATATATATATATATTCTGCTTGCCGGCAGTTATTAGACTTCGCTGCATGTCAGGAGTGTTCAGGTTTCATGCTTCGTCTCAGCTAGAACTCAAACTGACCTCTTGAAGTTGAAGAGGAGGAGGCAATCTAGTGCACTTTTATGCGAGATGTGAGTAGAGGTCAGCTGGCAGAGAGAGGACTGGTCTGGATCTTCTGATCTACTTAGCAGCAGCACACACTGCAAACTCAAACCCAAGTCTTATATCCTGAAGCATTGAGGGGCGCAACACCAGAAAAGCGTGGCCCAAATAAAAAAGAAACTTGAAAGCGACTTGGGAAAGAAATAAAATAAATACATCCAGGATTTAAAATTTATTACATCATTACCTAAAAAGAATCTTCTGTCTTATCTTTTATATATACATAACATGTACTCATATTTTGGCATGGTTCACTCTCACCTAGCTAGGGCAAAAGACCGGACTGGGCAGCCCATGCTGGATGGACTGAGACAGTGTTGCCGGGACAAGCTAAACTGAGACAGGACCATCCATCTTCCCTGACAGTCTTGAATGAAGGGGAGAAGCTTTGTCGAAACGCTTCTCTCTTTTTCTCTTCATCATTCTCTCTCTCCTCATAATCACGCTCTCTCTCTGTGTGTGGGAGGTGTTGAGAGGTGAGCAGAACATAGTGGAGTGTACTGAAGACCAAACTGCCCTCAGGTTAACTCGAGCCAGGAAACCTCCACAGCGCTATTTGTTATCTAGATAGTGAAAGAGTGGGATGCAGGGATTCTCAAATGAGACTTCATAATCATGTATTTACAGTTGCAAGAAGTTGTTTAGGAACCCTTTGAATTACACAGATTTCGACAATAATTACTTATAAAATGTGGTCTGATCTTCATCCAAATCATAATAATAGACGAACACATTCTGTCTGAACTAATAACACACAAACAATTGTACTTTTCGTGTTATTATTGAACACATTGATCGATCACTCAGAGTCCAGGCTGGAAAAAGTATGTGAACCCTTGTATTTATTAACTGGTAGAACCTCTTTTTGCAGCAATAACCTCCAGTAGCTACTGATCAGACTTGCCCAACAGTGAGGAAGAATTTTAGACCAATCCTTCCTACAAAACTGTTTCAGTTCATCGATATTTCTGGGATTTTTTGCATGATCATTAAACCATTCTGTTGTTTATTTACTTGTGTGTTTTGGGTCATTGTCTTGTTGCACCACCCAACTATTAAACTTCAGGTGACGGACTGCTGATATTCTCCTGTAAATTCAAAAAATTCAAAAAATTTGAATTAATTGTTGCCTTAATGATTGCAAGCTGTCCAGGCCCTGAGGGAGTCGCTCCAGACCATGATGCTCCCTCCACAATGCTTCAGTTTGGATGAGGTTTTGATTGTTGGTGCGCAGTGCCTTTTATCTCCAAACATGGGGCTGAGCATTTTGATCAAAAAGTTCAACTTTTCTCTCATCTTTTTATAGAACATCTAGGTGGTCTTTTGCAAACTTGAGACGTGCAGCAATGTTTTTTTGGAGAGCAGTGGTTTCTTCTGTGGTGCCCTTCCATTAACACCATTCTTATTCAGTGTTTTTCTTAGTGTGTACACATGAACAGAGACTTTAACTAGTTCTAGAGATTTCTGCAGGTCTTTTGCTGCTACCCTTGGGTTCTTTTTCACCTCCGTCAGCACTTCATGTTGTGCGTTTGGTGTGATCTTTGCAGAACGCCCACCCCTGAGCAGAGTAGCAACAGTAAAGAATTTCTTCCATTTGTAGAAATCTTGTCTTGTTATGGATTGATGAACATCCAGGGGACCATTCTTCGTACGTGGATTACTGAGTTAGCTGGATTGGAGTGTTGACGATTTTGAAGCTACTGTCGAACTTGTTGCCAAGACAAGAAGTCCGTAAACTCAAACCTGCTCAGGAGCATGCTTATTCAATGTAAACAAGATTAGATTGTGCGTTTTAAAGCGTTATACTAGCAGCATATTGTGCAATTGACAGCACAGAGTAAGCGTGGGTACAATTTTATTAATTCGAGAACTCGAAATAGCAAATGAAGCACGAATAACGTAGCTAAATCTTGCACAGGCATTATGATTTCCTGACTCCCGATTTAGTAGGCTATCCCGTAGCCACATTAAACTGAACTGCGCATGTCTTACTGCACAAGAAAATAAAAAAACGTTGACTAGCTGATCATGGTTTCAATCAGTGGTCTCTGTATATTTGCCCTTTCCCAGAAAAACGGGAGCGCGCAATTATCTCAAACAACAGAATCCGGCTAAACTAATCATGTTCTCAGGTGCGTTCGGAGAACCGAATTAGCCCGTTTGTAATTATCTCGATTAGTAAATTTGGCATACGTCATCTTATCTTGGATCTGTTACGCGACGTACGAAGAACGGCCCCCTGGTTTTTAAAATGTTTTGTAGCCATTTCTAGCTTCATGCATCTGTACAATCCTTCTTCGAAGGTCCTCTGAAATTTGTCTCATTAATTGCAACACCTGACTTCAATTAGTGTTTGAAGGCGTCATTAGCACAATGGTTTACATACTTTTTAAACCTAGACTGTGAATGTTTAAATGGTGTATTCAGTATTGACAAGAACAGACTACATTTGTTAGGAGTAATTAATGCAAAAAAACCTGGTAATTCCAAAGGATTCACAAACTTTTTCTGGCAACTATATGTTGACAGTTGTCGCTTTCTTTTTGATGTTATTGTGTTTTTTTTGGGGTGCGTGTTTGTTTCGTGCTGGAATGTCCAAGTACTCTAGGGTCCAAAAGTCTGAGTCCACTACGAATAAATCATTTATCAAAAGCTCAACTGATACTTATTATTTAAAACCCCATAATTTAAAAGTAAGCAAATAAATTTTATCTATGTACTTGAAACATATCAATTAGTATAGTCTTTTATAGCATTATGTTATTGTTGCTGCTTTAGGTAAATAAAAAAACCTTTACAAAATTTGACAAAATGTAATTTTTCATAATTGATTAAATAAAAACTATAATCAGTAGTGGACTCAGACTTTTGGATCACACTGGCATGATCTAAATAAAACTATTATACTATTTAATATGTAGTACGATTAATACAATTATGATTATTATTATTACTACGTACTGTACCTTTGTTCTCCCCAGTGTCTGATGATTCTTGTCTTTGCCGTAACAGATAATATCTGCTCTCTACTTCCTGAAAAAACATTAAACAGTGTTAACATCTCAACAACATCCTTCACAATTTTTATTTCAGCCCCTTGCGTCTCCAACAAGCAGAGCTGTGGCTGTGTGTGGACAGACCTTGAGGTGGTTGAGGTTGGCTTGCAGAGAGCGCAAGTAAGTGAGGACCTGCCTGCTGGCGCCGCACAAACTCTCTGCCGAGGAGGATGAAAACCTGAGGCTGATCCCCGAGTCAGCAGCACAGCCATGGAAAAGACCCAGCTCCTTCCTCCTCAACTGAACATTATCATCAGTGCTGCTCTCGCCAGAGCCACCAGAGCCCTCCAGCACCAAGTAGCCTGCTTTATTTATACACACACACACACACAAATTGCATAGGCACACTCAAATGCGCCAATTTAGCTACGTAAATTATGCTTGTTCCACAATTTTCTTAATTCCAATCATTAGGTTCTCTCATATATTTTTAACTACTCTAGTCTTAAAATTTAGTCCAGTTCTGCCTCTAAACCATTTCTCCATTAGATAAATAGGTGTAAGCGGTGACTCACTCACCGTAGTCCTCAGTGCCCTCATAAAAGCCTGTGTCCCCCAAGGAGACGTCCTGAGTCCTGCAGGATGTGCGCAGAGATGTTGTCCTGAGGAGACGCCGGCCCAAACGCTCCCCATCATTCTGGGCCATTAACTGAGACACCAACACCTGCTTCAATGCTGCCACTGAGAGAGCAGAGCACAACACACAGACACACCATCTTCAAGCTAAGTATCTGAAAGAGCTGTACTATTCCAATGTCCCCCCAAAACACTGTTAGGTTTGAGTCTGGGTCAGTGCTTTGTTCTGGATTTTCAACAGCACTTTGTGTGTAATAGAGCTGGCGGATGTGACAATATGATATCAATATTGCAATAAATTACGTCACAATGCGTGGGTACAGTATTACTGATATTGTCAGTACTTGTAGAGCATTGATGAATTTACAGTAGCTGGTAGCTAAAATTCACTTTTATTATGCCTTCTTTTACTTGGAAAATATTTTATTTTAGTTAATTATCAATATAATTGAAACCACAGAAATTAATATGTGTCACTACTGTTGTGCTGGTAAAGCTAAAGATCATGATGCATACTGTATATCCCATATCATGAAAATGTCTTCAAGCATTGTGATATGAAATATTTGCCATATCACCAAATCCCTACTGTCTAGTATTTTGCACTATTTCTGAAACTGTGTGTGTGTGTTTTGCTCACAGGTCTTCAGAGCATCGTCAGCTCTACAGGAAGAGGATAAAGAGTCTGTGTCGCGGCCATCTAGTAGCTCCGGGTCCGGATAAGAGCTTTCATCATGGCCATGTTCCCGAGCTTGCTCCTCTTCCTCATTGTTAGAGGCACAACCAGACACTGCACCACAGTCTTTACCTGAAAACACAGTGTACGGGCCACACACACAGTGACTGGGGTTGATAAAGGCAAGGATCAGCACCATCAACAAAAAGACATGAGAAGCTGCGGTTACCTGAGGCCTGAGTTCTGCCAGCAGACTCGCGCTCCGGGGCTTTGCCAAGTTTACCAACCTCAATTCCATTTCTCTCCCCACTAGAGCAAAAGATAAAATTCAGTTTAAATGTAACTTTTCAATTGAAGTGAACAGCAAAATCCCTGAGTAGTTTTGTCCATATACAGAGATTAGAGGGGAAGAGCACTTACGCAGACTGAGGCATGGGAATGACGCCTTGTGGCCTGGACTTCATCGTCTCTGCTCGCTGAGTGATTTGCCTCTGCCACCTAAGGGACAGCGAGAGGAAGTGCGCATAAAATAAATGAGAGAATGAATGCAAGAGGTGCTGCTGGAGAAAAAGGGATAAAGATAAAGTGGAGTAGAAAATGAAAAGTGTAGAAAAAGAGAGAAGAAAACTGAAGTGGGGGAATAGCAGTGTCAGCACTTACATTCTCTGTTCAGACACTGTTTGGGCCATCAGTTCATAGATTTGAGCTCCGTTATCCGACATGGAGAGCACAAAGAAGGACCTGTTGTCTGTTTGTGGAAGGACAGTGTTAATTGGTGCCAGTCCTCACTTTTGTGTGTGTGTGTGTGTGTGTGTGTGTGTGCGTGCGTGCGTGCATGCAGAGGAGCTTACCTGTGGCCACTGAGCGCACCAGTACGGTGTTGAGTTTGATGACAGGGCTAAAGATGTGCTGTGTGTCGGCTGAGCCTGCCCGGTTCTTACTATGGCATTTCAGAATGAGTCTCTCATCCTGCTTCTGCAAAAGGACTAGGATGTCCTCAAGGAGCAGAGTGTACAACTCTAACACACACATACACATGCATACATCAGGCCATCACATAGTCTTACATACATATACATGTACCAAACGGCATAAGGAATCGGCTGCACTAAAAATCTTCCACAGTGACCTACCAACAGTCTTGTCTTTGTTCAGTTTCCAGGTCAGTAGACCTTCATGAATCAACTTCCTTTTGGTTAGATCTAAATTCTGAAAAGATCAGATTCAATTCGTTTACATGGTGTGGTCTAAAATTAGCAAGCTCATTAATCTTATTATACTAAACATCCTTCATTCGACTGTGTGTACTTTTTACATGATTAATATCAGGTTAATACCCTGGATATGAGCCAAGCTCGAGTTAACATAGCAGACCTTAAACTCGGAGATGAGCAGATTCTCACTCTGCTTCAGAGAGGAGAGGTCCAGGCGTCTCTGGTAGTCCTCCAGATGCTAAATAATTTTACCACCACAAAAACATTTTACCAGTGGCACATACTGTATAATAGATCAAACATGCATAAAATGCAACAGTGCTTATGATATATTTAAAAGCCATCAATGAAAATTTAAAATAAGGCCAATAAATGAGAAATAATACTTAATACACCAGGATTTATGTACTCTACTGTAATAGAGAAAGGTCTGAAATTGGACAGATATCTGCTGGCTAAGTCCCGCTTTAGGGTTAACCTAAAACTACAAACTGAGGAGTTTTCAGGTGGATAAGGTAAGAATGGCAGCTCAATCAGGCCAGAGTGCTTACCTGCTTATTCTCCGACTCCTTCACCGCTTGGTTAACATGGTTGAGGATCTTGCGACAGCAATCTGCCGCTCTCCTCACCTTGTCTTTCTCCTCTGTGTCACCTGCAAGCAGGCGGGTGGGTGTTAACACACAGACAAGCTCGCGCACACACACATACAGGATATATATGGTTTTTCAGAACAACCAGGCCAGCCAAGTTGCTCATATTTCCCTAGTGCATGAACAGATTTCCTGCACTGAGTCCATATGACTTAGACAAATGAGAGGGCATTAGTGCCTCCTAATTGCACATTTTACATTATGTTCATTGTAGCCCTTTCAGAAAGCCAAGTAGGTCAAGAATAAAATAGCAGACCTAACTGCTCCAAAACATAGATTAGCCCCTTCAGGAACATTTTTGAAATAATAATCTTCATTTAAACACAGCCAGTGCCAGCACTGAATAAGCCTTCATTACTGAGAGCTGGAAATGGTTGACTGTGTATAGAGTGGTTGAGTCCTCTGGCAGCCCTTCCCACTGGTGGTGCAGTGGGCCGAAGGACAGAACAGTTAAGTAGACTAGAAGGAGGACAGAGCAATCGCTCACACTACTCTAAACGCATCCCATCGTAAGCAGGCCGTTAATGGGAGAGAGAGCATTATACACAAAAGGGCCATGAAATGGAATGAGTGTGTGTGTGGATTTGTGTCATCATTGCACATGTTTACCAGGAAAATAGAATAAAAGTAAAAGAATAAAAGTGTGTGCGCTAGTTTGGTACACATGGCTGCGAGTGAAACACGCTTGCGTATGTGAAATCAATGTATGTGCATATCTGTAAATAAGAATGAGTGTTTCTGTGTGTTTGCTACATTACTACAAGTGTATTAGTGAAGAATGTGTGCGTTTGTGTACATACGCTAGCATTCAAAAGTTTGGCATCACCTGCCATTATTCTATTCACTAAACTCTTATACAGTGTTGTAGAGCTAATATATCGCATATAAACCAGACACCAAGAGGTTAGTGGTTTTGTTTGGTATTTAAAGTATTTTGGGAAAAAAGTTGTTGCGTCATTTAAAAAGTTAAATGATAAAACATTTCATGATAAAGGACAAATTTTAAAAAATGAATGATAAAAGGACAAATATATATATACACAGATAATGCCAGTATATTATTTAAGTATCCACTTCAAGATTTGATCACCGCTTTCCAAAAAAGAAAAGAAAAAAGAGGCATTCTGGATATTAATGTTTATATTAACATCACTCTTAATGCTATAAAACATTTTTGGAGTCATCATTCTGGACACATGATGTTTTACAGCTTTCTACAAATGATTTGAAACCTAAGTGCATAAACACTAGAATCATATTACAATCATTTTATAGATGGATCTGAAACAAAGTGGAGTTGATGTTACTGAAAACACTGATTCCAAACTTTTGAGCAGCGATCCCCAATTTTTGAACGCTAGTGTAGATGTAAATGTAAATCTCCATCATTTTAAATATATTTCCAAAGACACACTGACAATGATTCTGCAGTGCAGATGTTGTTATGTCTAAATAAAGATATGCGGTTAAGATGAGTCAGAAAAGTTGTAAAACAGCTGGAGATGTCCAATCATCCAAACTGTAGGGCACAAGAACACAACACATAATAAAACATTTAAGAAAATGCCATTTGTTCCTCTCCTAAATGAATGAGTGCACCAAATATGGGAAGTACAATCTCTAATTGGCTCTGAGCTTCGTACCTATAACACGTGAATCTAGGGCGCTCAGGAACGAGTTCAAAAGCACACACCACACGTGACTCCCCCCACCCTTTGGTCATCCACTACCAAATATTTTCATTTAGCTTTTCTGTCAAAGCATCTCAGGCTGTGATCCATGTGTGGGTGCCAGCTACAAGAGCATCTCTGCATTTCTGCCAGATATATTAACAGAGAACTGGAACAGAACGATGCTTCAGATGCATCACTGACGTATGCAAATGCGGGAGAGAAGTTATTAACAATTCGGTCGTTTTTCCTGCTAAGAAGTGGCATCAAGTGCTGAATGATGAACTGAAAAAGATAGGGAGATTTGGATCTAGGCCTATATATTAGATGAGTTTTAGAAACTTCCCCAGCAGCACCAGTGTGTGATATGCAGTCTCAATAATGCCATCAAGAGTCAGTTTGCAGTAACAAACTCAGTCTGGCTTGCCCAGTGTTATAGATCACTATAAGATGCTAGACTGAGCCTTACCTTGAACAGATACAATGATCCTACACAGCTTTGGGGAAAGCAAGCCCCTTGAACATTTGTCTTAGTCCACTCAAGTTCAGTGCCTTATTTAATAAGACCATTCAAATAGCAGTGCACTGTATTAAGTAAATGTAAACCATGTTGTTTTATACATTTAGCGGCTTGTAGCAAAACCCACCGGCTGCAAAGAAAGAATTAGAATAAGTCATTCACAGTCCACTGAACTGTAAGAGCATGTGCTAACAAATAAAAAATGGCTAACATAGAACGTAAGTGCCTATTGCAAGGACAGGCACATAAGTGAGGTGATATACATAGTTTTTAGGTGTATTTGTGCAAGCAATGAAATTACAAGGTTGGTTCTGGGCAGGAATCTTTCCTCTTTAGCAATCACCCAGCTAAATATGCTAAAATAAATCTGAAGTTATTGAGGTATTCCAATATCTTGTTCAGCTATTAATGCAGGACTGTTCCACACAGTATGTTAAAAATGTTCAAGAACCAACCCAGCCAATCAACAATTTTAGGGTTAGCAGAACGTTTTCTGAAAAAAACGTTCCATCTGACACGTTTTCTGGGTGTTCAGAGAATGTTTTACGTTCCTACAATGTTGCCGCAACATTTTTCGTTGTAGATAAAAAACACATAATGTGAACATAATGTGTTTTTGGGCGAACTAGGAACTGCGAGCAACATTCTAATAACATTATGAGGAAAACCATTATTACAGCAGATGCTTTTTTATTATTTCTGGAATGTTACAATCTAACCTACTTACTGAACGTTACTGAATGTTCTAATAGCGTTCTCTGATAGTTGCGAAGCCAGGTGCTGATTTGAAACAGAGAATCCATCCTATGAGTTTTAATTAAATGGCATTAACATTCCATGCAGATCCTTCAATCATCTCTATCGGCACATCCATGTTTGTTTAAAGTTGAACAGTCTATATCATGTCATTATACGGCTAATGATGCACTGTCCTCCACATGCACAGTGCGGCTAATTGTGCTACTCGGATCTGAGCTAATGACTTGATGAGAAAATTATTGATCTAATGATCTGGGCCGACGCGCCACAGGTAGAGGGATAAATAAATAAGCACGCTCCCCTTCTCCAGTACACGGGGGTCGTCAATCTTGGGGATTGCCTCTGGAGCACTTTAGTCAGTTAACATTTTCGAAAAACGGTTGCCCCATTAATAATAAAGCCATATTAACATAAGTGAATTCCTCCACCATGTTGGATTCAGCAGAACAGTTATTAAAGTCCAATTTGGCCCCATTAATAATGCATACACCTTTGACTCTCTAATATCAAGATTATGTGGAATTACCGAGGCCATGCATTATTTATTACCGACATTCAATCGGGGACCTTGATGAGCCTTAATTGGTGGTTGGGGGTATCATTAAGCTGTCTCTGATGAGACCTGTCAGTCAGCACTCATGTCCTTTTGACACGCACCTACACACACACACACACACACACACACGATGCCACCTGTGCCACCTGTGCCTGAGTGTATGGCCATGGCCGGCCTTTTGCCACCCCACAAGGCCTTGGGACTGGGCCTGTGCTCTGCACTTATCCATTAGCACTGTTGTGGGATGGATTGGCATGCCACAAAGCATAGCATGGACACTGGACCCTCTGCCTGTCTACACACTCACACACACACACACACACACACACACACACACACTCTCTCTCTCTCTCTCTCTCTCTCTCTATGCCTGCTTTAAAAGTTAATGACCTCCTGGTCTACTCAGGATTAGGTGAATGACAGGTGAAGGTTGTGAGAGACTTTTACATACAATGCATAATTTCATTGGGTTTGTAGTGTCACTCAGGTACAAGTGACTCACCGCAGCTTCAGTCTGGAACACAAACAGGTAATCATTATGAGTCATTCCGATGATTCATCGCACACAAACACACACCTCTAGGCTTTGCAAACGTTTGCAAACTCATCTTCACAATATGCGAGTACAGGTTTGAATGACGTGCATATCCGATAAGTGAGTAATCCAATACACAGGTACGTGCATTTTGTATTTTCACCATTAAATCTCAAAAAGACGGGTGTGATTTATTTTTGCAATATGGCCTATTTCATAATCACTGCCAATGCATATGAAAATCCAAACACGTGTTATGGACCTTGTCCAAATTCACCTAAGTGTGTTAATGATGATTTAGAGGGAGACGATGAATAGTTCAATACTCTTCTGTATTCTGGGAGACAGGATCTGACATCTAGCCCAGTGATGACAGAAGGGGGAGAAGAGGAAAAATGAAGAGGTGTCTGACAGCCGTCTCTGCTCACAAAGAAATGAGCATGAGAGCGAGAGAAAAAAAACAGAGGGATAGAAGAAACAGGGAACATGTGAGGAGGTATTTTAGCATTTGGAGATGTACTTAAGGAGGCCAGGATGGAACATGGCTGCTCGGGCTTATTAGCTAGTCTCTGTTCACACTGCTGAAGCCTGGGAGAGTAGAGAGGAGAGGAATAACCTTTTTTTTTTTAAATCCCTGATCTTCACTCAACAGGTCCTTTTTTTCTCACATTAATCCTCAGCATCAGTCTCTGACTGTATAACTGTCAGTCTGTCTATGCTAAAGAGTGAACAGGTGAGGCTACGACTCTCACATACTGTACACTTTGTTGTCTATTTCTAAAACTGGGACTGATTGATGGACATACATTTCTAGATGTGGTCTAGTGGGGTCCAAAAGACCATATTGAAAATTCACCACCATGTTTCACTGTTGTTTTGATACACTGTGGTATCAATCTCTCTTCTGTTTCTTACATAATCCCTTGCTGTTCTCTCTCTGAGTGAACAAAGCTTTATGTATTGCTCTTCTGATGGTGTGGTCACTTTTGGTCTGCCTGCTCGTGCTTTGATGAACACTTTACTCCAGTTAATCCAGTTTCAGCAAAGCGTTTTAGAGTGCCATACAGTGGCAATGAAAAAAATCCCAGATTTTCAATGCGGTCTCAGACTTTTGGACCCCACTGTATATCCATTTCGTAAAACAGAAAACTGTCAGACCAAACTATGAGTGACTTCTTCAACCACAACAGAGAATGTCCATTCTCTCTGTTAGAAAAAATCAGGAGCACACATTACCTCTGACAAATTCATCATTCTTCCACCCACAAGATCCAGTCCACTCTGCAAAGGGGAATTTTCTGCATTTCTGAATGAAAAGAGCATCTACTAAATATCCTCCTTGTCTCTATCCATCACTTTAAATGTTACCTAAGCACCAGCGAGATGCCATCGAATATAATTGGCAATTCATTTTAGGCCCTGACAATGTGGTGGAGTCATTTCCCCACATTCAAACAATACCAGAGTGGGACAAAGCCCATGTGTCACCTCCCCTTTTCATTACAGCAGCAGCAATAGCCTCATCTCCGTGGCCAACTTGCTCACATAATTGTTTTCCACCTCTCCCCCTACAGCCAATTTGAACATATTCCTCCTCCTCCTTCTCTCTGTCTCTTGAGGTGCAAGGGAGAAAGTGAGGATTTTCAGAAAACTGACTTTTCACTTTTATTCACCATCTATTAACTGTGTGACACATAAAAAACAATGTATAATACCTAGCATGTCCTCTTTGGTGTTATTTGTATAATGACTTGGTGACAAGGCAGAACTCAGGGACAAGTTACAGGACTGAGAACAGACAAGGACATTCAGAAGCCAGAGAGAGAGAGAGAGAGAGAGAGAGTGAGAGTAATGAAAAGACCAAATGGCACTTATTGTTGATATCTTTAATGATGTGCTGGATGCAGTCCAGTGTTATGTATAGGTAGGGCTAAGAGTACAATGGAATGCATTCATTGTAAGAGTTACTAAAATGCAGATTTGTCTTCACTAACATTAGCTTCATATGTTTCCCGAAGGAGAATAAAAATGCACAGTGTTACATCTAGAGAATTGGCATACTCTTGTCTATTTCAGGGCTGCCTAGACATTTTCTGGTGAGCCAAAATGTAAATTGAGCAAGAAAACAAATCCACCTGAAATTGGTTTGTAATGCAACTCATTTATATTTCAGTCAAGGACGTACACTAAGGTTACAATACTTTATTTGGCACCTCTCTCAGGCACAGCTATACTTCACAAACAGCCACAGTCACAGTCTTGGAGCCATGTGCATGAGGAATTTGTGATTAGAATAGTTAGAACTGTTTCAAGATCAGTTCTGATTTTTACATTGCAAAACAAAAAGGCCTCAGGTAGAACAATAATGTAGACACATAAAGGAGTCAAAAACGTTTGTCATGCTGAAAGCCCCTTTCACACTACAACCCTACATAGCCCTTTTGACACGAGACAGTGTTTTTAAATTGACCAGTCTTAAGCCTCACCCACACGTAGTTACTGTTACTATAAACCTGATCTTGTGAAAAATGTATCTGAATTCAAACAAGTGAGGACAATGTGGTTGAATTTTGTTCAGTTTCATATAAATTAAGTCCTAAGAAACGATACAACCCTGCCTCTAACACTAACATTAAACTTAACGTAAATTTTTACACAAATTGAGTCATGCAAATAGTTACAAATTTGCAAGCGGAAGACCATGCTGCTTGCTATCTAGGTCAAGCTTCTGAGAAATGGAGGCTGAAGTCATCAAGTTAAGTGACTACCATTAAACATAATAGATCGGTTTTGGGGATTAGTAAAGGTTGAGGCCAACAGCAAGGCTTCAGTACATGCGAAGGATACATAAATTACATAAAATTATTTTAACAAATGGATGAAGACTTAACAAAAAGAAAAACAGAGGCCAAATGCTGCCTCTCTTGGCGTAAAATGAGAAGCTCCATCAGCTGTCGACTGAGACTGATGCAGTTTCTACATAGCTCACACGGTAAAAGTGATACAAGGTAGCTGCTAAAAATTACCATGCTTGCTAATTTTAGCTATATTTGGGTTGTTGAGGCTACATTTTACAGGATTTTCGGATCTACGGATTCTCGTACATACAACTTACTATTCAGTCCGACTTGCTCATATTACCAGCTAAATAGGAAATTAAATGACTCACCTTTGAGCAGACATAGGGGTCTTTGGTTTTTGTGTTTAGCTGATGGTGAGGTCTACTAACCATTTTTATTATTTTTTATTTAAATTGGTTTTGGTTTTGGAAATGGTAGAAAACATGATCTACTCTGCCAGCATGTCGAGTTCCCCAGGAGCGTATTTTAACTGTGGACCAAGGTAATGGCGGATAGCAATGGTTGCTAAGCAGAGATTGGATGGGCAAGAATATAAGGTGGAGCCTTGGATCGGTGAATTACCAGAACAACTTCACCAATATTCCAGTAGTGGGAACTGTGGAAACAGTGTATAGGTTAACATTTTAAGTGTATGAAAAGGTATGAATGCTAACCTCGCCCCTAGCCATAATCTTAACCTTTGTAACTTTTCATACAAATTAAGTCATGAAAAGAGTTACAAATTTGCTACTGTGAGATCATGCTGTTATACGTTTAAAACATAATTAAAACAATAAAATCGCAGCAAAAATTATGTAGTGTGAAGTAGCTGTAAATTGATGCAGATAAAATCCTTCAACATTAAACCTTTAATAACTTTACTTTCATAGGTTTTATGTACCCGTGATTCCTCAGAATTCAACAACTTTATCAAAAACACTTTAAAAGCTTGTTCTGTGGACAACCCCACCAAGAACCCTTTATAACCCCACTTTTTTAAACAATCTAATTATTAAAACCAGTATGGAATAAGGGACTGAT
>JAOUQW010000047.1:9183739-9195428 GCA_028565825.1 Olivaichthys viedmensis | reverse complement strand
AAACCTAAAGTGCATAAACACTAGAATCATATTACAATCATTTTATAGATGGATCTGAAACAAAATGGAGTTTATGTTACTGAAAACAGTGATTCCAAACTTTTAAACGCTAGTGTATTTTTAAACGCTATGGTACCAGTGTACTTGGCGATGTTCTCCAGCAGCAGCGGGTACTTGGTGAGTCTTTGCATCTCGGCAGGGATGATGTCTTTCAACTGCAGCCTCCGACACAGCCGATTACTCTCTGCCTCCTGTACACAGAAAACAGCAACCCAAAATGCTGGTTCAGGAAAAACACATGCCAACCAAATACAAAACCCATACCAACCCACGTCATAAAACAATTTTGTCTTTCAGTCAATGAAGACTATTTTGAAAGTAGGACAGATGGCTAGAACAGCTCCCTGCATTGATACAAGTCAACCATAGAATTATTGGCACCTTCATAAAAATGGGCAAAAATAAAATTAATATATAAACAGCACTGAACCTCTTACAGTAATATCCAACAAAATTGGAGAACACTTGTAGAGGGAACTCTTGGACCACTCCTCTACTTAGGTTTGCACATATGGATTGCCCTCTTCAATTCAGACCACAGGTTTTCAATAAGGTTCTCTGGAGACCAAGACAGCCATTGCAAAACATTAATTTTGTGTTCCTGCAACTGTATCTGTGTTGATTTTGATGCATGTTTGGGGTCAACTTGTTGAAAGATCCATCTATGCCAGGTTTTGTGCTAAATATCCTGGTACTATCCTGGTATTTTTAACTGCTGTATTTTTATATCCATTACCCAACTTGTGCAGGTCACCAACCATCTGTCTCTTGTGTTGAAAGCGCCTTGGTTTTTTGCACAGGGATGGATGACAAGGGATGTTTTGTATGTATTTATAAGTCAAGGAAACACAAAATGGTCAAAGGGAACAACATTTTTTCTGAAAGAAATGTAAAGAAATTATTTTTTTGGATTTATTGTAAATGTTCTTAGGGGTGTCAATTTTGCCACATGTTTTTAAGAGAAAATGCTATTATTTAAAAAAATAAGTTCTTATGAGAATGATTTTTGTCAGAAGAGAGGTGAGGAGATCTAATTGTCCAATTCATTTGAGTGTATAATGTTTATTTTATACAATCATTTTTGATCTGTTGAAGTGTGCCAATTCTGGAGTTGACAGTGTTTCACAAACATGAAAACATCCACTCCTGTGATATATATTTACACATTTTCTACTATTGCCATGACATTCTTCTTTTCACCAAAAAAAAAACCCAAACACTTTTCAAGAAACAGACCATACAGCAGAATAGACAGAACTGTCGGTGAGTGAGCTTGCACCAGGTTCATAGATTCAAAACAAATAAGCTAAAAGAGAAAAAAGTGTTTTCTGCACACTTCATAGAAGGCAGAGTCAAAAGGTCAAGCAAAGGTTCCTCCTTTTTCATTTCCCTTCCAACACAAACAGCCTGACGCAGCAAGAACTAAGATTGGGGGTCTCAGTGCAAACCAAAGCAAGGCACATCTGAATCTAATTTTACAAATATTGTGCAGAAAGCACTTTCTCCAGGTCTCGACCAGGTTTGCCCATGATTTTTACAACCACACACACACACACACACACACAGTAAAGCACAAGACTTGTTCCACTTGGCTTGCCCATTCATTACAGCCCACTATGCTGGGGTGGAAAGCAGAGTGATGATCTGGTGTGTGCACACGTGTGTGTGTGTGTGTGTGTGTGTGTAACCAGAGCCAGGATCAACAGGAACCGAAGGGCAATTGGCTGCCCTTACCTGCATGAAGGTGAGAAAGCGCTGGTCCTTCTTTTGCCGGCTCTTGATGATCTCCAGAGCAAAGGGCTGGTTGCTGCAGAAGGTGCCTACTGCCTGCTTCATCTTTTCCTCCTCTCCTTCACCGAACTGGAAAAGAAAAACAAGAGTGATTACACTGGATCGTCACTGAAAGGTTGTCACAGTCCAAATTATTGACATTTTTTTGGTACACAATCATCTACTGCTCATCAACAACGGTAATGCACTTGTTAAAACCTTGCACTTACCCAAGACAACAAATCGTTTCCAATTTGGTCAACCACTGACGTTTCATTTCTCTTGCGTATGGCTGCCATCTGCTCCGATATAATCACTGGAATTAGGTGATGAAGATCACATGGAAAAAGGATTCAGAATGGGTAGGGTGGGCATACGATTGTACTCATATAGAAGACATGGTAGGTACCATGGAGCTGGATGATCTCCTCCAAGTTGCTGAAGATGTTTTTTATGTCAGCAGGTGGTAAAATGTTGTCTCGGGTCAACTTTTGGTAGAAGACGTTGTCCAGGACTTTCAGCATGCGCACATGTGTGCGCTCCGTGTAGAACAGCTCTGAGATAAATAAGATGCAAATTACTTTCTCATCTTTGAAAGACTTGCACTTCTGTGGTCTTCCAGGAAATCTCCCATATGTTATATGAATTCATGTTCTGTTTCAAAATGTCCAGTGCCTTAAATCGGTGTTATGTTCACATAATATTCATGTCACAGTATTCTGCTACCAGACCCTACCATTAATAACCTCCTGTCTCCTGATATCTTGGGGTGTCAGTTCAGCTAGAACCTCCATCCGGACAAGCTGCTGCCAGTTTGGAGGATCCATGTCCGAGTAAACACCACCACCACCACCACCACCACCATCATCCTCACTCAGTGCCTCCTCCAGCCTGAGAGAAAGAAATATGCAGATAATGAGAAAGACAATATGATGGCCTCCAACACCAGTTGGATGCCCCCAAAAACACCAGATTCAACTTCGACATGAAGAGTACAGTGCAGGAAAGAGAAAAATTAAATATTGACAGAAATACCTTCTGTTCAGCCTAGGTGTGCTCACATCCACAAATCTGAAGAAAAAAAACAAAACAACACACACCTACATCCAACAAACTCAGAACTGGTTGATTAAAGCCAACTGGTCAATTATACAAACTTCATAAACACATCATGCAGTGTTCATGTTTTTGAAAAAGTATTTAAGTGCAGTGCAGACTGAGACGGCAAACACATATCAGCATGAATTATTGCTAGATAACCGTGTTGGAGCAGAGCCAGACTCCTTATTGTGTACCTGTCTCCATCCCTATCCTCATCCAGTTGCTCCACACCATAGGGGATGTAATCACAGGGGGGGTATGTGATGTCCAGCCCTTCCCCAACCTGTGCACCATCACTTGGTCGCGGGAGGATGGAGGATGAGTTTGCACCTTCAGTAAAAATAAAAGTGATGCCTTACACTTCAACGTGGCTAAAAAAAGCTAAATCCCCAGTCAGTTTACAACATACAGAGTTAACCTGAGACAAGCCCAATGTTTTGTCATGTCAAGCACACAGTGCTTATTATAGCCCACTTATAGCAGCCTACCTGAGCTTGTTTAGACGAACACTGAGCTGATATCTAGTTCCCCACTACAATTCATGACAAGCACGCACAGAGCACTTTGTAAACTGCTCTGCCATTCTGTTTTTGCTTTGTCTGATCTTTAAAAGATCAGCTCACACATGTAGGTTGGGAGAAATGGGAGCAACACTGAGACAGAACAAACTGCAAATGGTACTCTTTGGCAGCAGTCAACCCAAAACTGTCCCAAGGAATATCACTGAATTTCATTTTCAAATCATGATCTGGTCTTATTTCAACTATTTGCATTTGCGTGTGCAAAGAGAAAGCATTTGAGTTTGCAATTTCTGACGAGAAAAATAAACAACAAATCCAGTCCAAACACAATGGAAACTGAAGGCAAATAAAAGGCAAACTTATTGAGATTTGTGCCCTTTTCCATATACTGCCACCAGAGATCAAGCCTGGATAGAAATTATTGCAGTCAGTGGCAGTAATAAGATTTTCACTTCTTCTTTGCATTTGTAAATTGAGTTGTTTAACGTGCTGAAAAATGTCTGCCATGTACACCAGCTTTGCACATTATATCTCATCTGCATATTCTGATTAGAACGTTTTTCAATACCTTCCACAGCATGACCAGGACCATCAAGGTTTTTCTCTTTCACCCTATTCACGAATCGCTTAGACCTCATCAGTGTTGCGCCATCAGTGCAAACACCCGCTTGTTAAAGATACTTCAATGTCACCCAACATATTTCCTGTACTGTTGTAGACAACTTTCACCCTAATCATTTCCCCATCCACAAATCACACATCTGCTAGTGCAAAGCTGCAGTGCAAAAAGATTTTCCAGCACAAAACTGGATTGTATTGTTTGAAAGAGGGATTATTGCTGTTTCTTTTTCAGCATCTGCACCTAACAGTGTTCAAAATAGCTTTGCATGCAGGCAATATAAATGACTCACTGTATGTTTTTTTAAAATCAACAATTCTAGCAAATCAAGACTCTCTTTCTCATTAAGTCCACCTGCCTCTCAGATACTTCAAAAACACAAAAGTCCCTGTTAACGAGTGACATGTTTTGCCATGAGATGGCTTTTAAGTTTATTGAGAACCATGGCAACCAGTGCAGAGAAATCTCCAGTGAAAGTGAATCCATATTTCATTTTCAGTTTTGCTGTCTTCCGTTAGCTGCAAGTGGGTGCTGAATCAGGATCAGGATTGTCCCGACATTTCCCATATTGAAAATGCATCCAGGTTCTAGTCATTTTTCCTGCGTGAGGGCAGCTGGTCACTTTTGAAATTCAGCTGCATTTAAAACGCTACCTTTATTAAACCACATAAGCTACGTTATTGATGATGTAAGAGTGCATAAGACTACTGGGTGAATTGTAGGCCTATTACATTTTAATACAGATTGATCTTGCAACATGAGGCAGCATTTATTAAAAAAAAAAATAATAATTCCATGGCACAACTAACTTGCTCTTGCTGCACACTAGAGTGCCATAGCACGCCGATTGAAAAACACTGATTTGGGCAATTGTTTACTCATCTAACAACCAAAACAGTAGTAACTACAGCTAAGGGTGCTGTTGTGAGTGATTTTATAGTAGAGATGCAGTACTTACTAAAGTCTGTGTCTCTGAAGGCTGTATCCGAGACAGGGCTGTAGGGGGCACTGTAGGGAGGAATGTTGCTGATGAATGAAGTGTTCTGTGTGAGGTCAGAGCCCTCGCTTGATTGGCTTCCCCGTAAACGCCCAGCCTCTACCTGCTCACACTTGCCCATCACTGGCTGTGAGAGCTGCTTCTGAGGCCTTGGTTTGATCCCGTCCACGATGCGGCCCACTGCTTACACACACGCACACGCACACGCACACACACAAAGGTGTGCAAAACTGTAGATTTCAGGATGGAACAGGTTCAAGCAGGTATCAAGGCATACAATTAAAAAATTAAATTAAAAGGCAACCAAAAAAAGAAAATTAAACCAGCAAATTACTTTAGGACAAGCAGCACTACATCTGTGCGCAGTTAGAGAATGGAAACAGGACAGGATATTCAGTATTACCAGGTGTAGTCTCAATGCGGCTGGGACGACGCTGAGGCCCCAATATATTGAAACGGGGCTTCTTCACCTTCTCCTCTCCTTCTTTCTCCGGCTTGCTGCTCTTCTGCACAGATCCAGCAAAAAAAGAAACGACCCTTCAGGCGAGCGCCTCGAAACCATAGATGAGCTCAAAAATTTAATCGAGCATGGATGGGTGAAAGAAAACCGAGGCAGACATACCTTGATCTTAGGCAGGAAATTGATGCGCACACGCTTGGACTCCAGGTTACGCTGCTCTTTGCCCCTCACGCCCAGGTGCTTCATGTAGATGTGGATCACGTACTGTATAGTGGAACTGCAGGAATGAGAACGAGCCCTTTTCACAACACATTCTCATCTCTCATTCTGGTTCAATAGTTAGAGACCCAACCTAGCAAAAATGAAAATCTGAGGCATGCTAATGTAGCGTCTATTCATTTAGACGATAAAATCTGCTAGCTTGGGCGAGTATTGTGGCCACCTCCTTCTGCTCCATTAATCTCCTGTCTTACTGTACCATATGTCACAACTGCACTCTCCATTACGCTTTCTCACTAAATCATGTCTGCTAGAGCCAGATGGCATCTCACATATGTTTCCCTGTGTGTCAGTATTTATTACTTAAGATCCTGATTGGAAATCTTTAATTTACATGCACAGATGGCGCTTTGGCTAATTATAAGACGTCTTGTCTTTAATATGTTTGTGCAAGGTGGACATGAAAGGTTTTCCTCACCACTTCTCTTCTGTAGCTTGTGAAGACAACCTGTTGCATAAAACAGAGGAGTTAAAAGGAAGAGCAGTATTTAAGCAGGATGTTTAGCCTTTGTTAGGATACAGTCTACAGAATTACTCTTACAGGACGTCGTCTATTTTGGCGAGGATGTTCTCGGCGCAGGCTCGCTCTCTCTCCAGAGTAGTGCTGTCTCTTAACTGCTCGGTGTCCAGATGAACTAGCTCTCTCTCGGCCAGGGTCAGCCCCATACTGTGCTTATGTCTGCATAAGCACGCACGCATGCACGCACACACACACAAACACACCATGTTAAGTGACTAAAGAACAACGTAGGTCAACACAAAGTCAACAATGTCAACAGTAGACCATTCATGAAATTGCTAATTAATTACCATCCAAATAAAAATGCCCCCCCCCCCACCATTTTGCTCTTCTTTTGCTAATTTTATGTATAAGCCCAATAATGGTGTTATACATACATGTTATAATGAAGAGCCATTGTTTAGCATGGAACATTAAAAAATAAATAAATTGCCTTTTTAAGCTTTATAAAGAAAAGAATCACAGGGTAGATATGACATGTCCATCTTCTCTGGCTTAAGGCCATCTCACTGGGGTCAAAACAAGGCAAATGGCTGAAGGCCCAGTTAGTTCATTGCATGCATAACAATCATCGATTTGACACATACCCTATGCGTCACCTCTCACTCTGCATATACATGTTTTTTTGTTTTTTAAAGCTTCACCTAGAACAATTGTATGGGCCTACCTCAAGTAACAAAAAAGTGGACTGACAATTAATGTATAAGAACCTTTGATTATATTTAAGTTCATATGTAACGGGAATCACAAAGCTATAATTTCATTAAAAAAAATTCCGACAAACAGGTTTTATGCGACAAAGAGATGGAAACACGTTTGTTAACCAAATAATAGTCTATTCAAATAGTGAATTACAAGATAGATCAGCTGTTTGGCCGAATGCACCGTGTTTGTGTAAACAGTAAACAGTACTGAAATTGTGCTATAAATGACTTCAAGCATGACTTCCCCCAGATCTGTTGAACGCACTGTTAGTAACACATCAGTGGAATGGAACCTCTCTACCATCATCTTGCTATGAAGAGCAAAAACTAGTATTATATAAGATAATACAAAAATAATTATCATTTAGCAAGCCAAGTTCTTTCCCTGACACTGAATTCTTGAGTTAAGGTAGACAGTTAATTAGCTTCAACACAACTGATAAAAAAAATAAAAAATACAGTAAGCATTCTGTTTGTTGCAACGGAAAAAAATGTTTTTAGAATCTAATGATTGGGACTTTTTGAGCCGAGAGTGATGACGTAATAAAAATAGGCCTATTACAACACACTCACCTGAAGTCCTCCAGAATTCTGTACACTTCAGGGAGAAGTATATCCTGCATTGTCTGAACATATTGTCTGTGCAACTCCTCAGGGATCAGCTCTGGCCTCCGTCGCTCTATGAACACCACAGACACGCACACAATCATGTGTGTAGAATAAACACAGCATCTTTGTGTCTTTGATTGAGGACATGTTCCATGCTTCCAGCTTGCCAGACAGGCAGAGAGCAAACATGCTGTATACAGTACGTGTGCACTTCAAAAGCTAATATGGTAATTCCCTACACAATTACAAGTCCTCCACAGAGGCCTGAGAAAGTATTATTTAGAATAGAGTTTAAAGAAGACCACAAATCCAACACATCTAAATACATAGCATAAAGCTGCATGCTGGGAAACAACTCTCCGCCAGCAAGAGACACTTGAACAAGTAACATTCAACTCAAAAACAGCCATTTACAAGCCCAGCCCACAATGTTCATCATTATTCTGCACCTATTAAAACAAAACTTGTACAAGTTTGTAATTTAAATGCAAACTTACCAAGGTCAGAAGAGATGGATTCGGGCACAGCTACTTTTAAGTTCTGTTGAACAAAAACGTTTTTTTTCTTTTAAAAGCAGGAGTTCACGTTAAATAATTGTAATTGTATCTGGCTGTAAAGCATATGCAGGCACTATGTGTGCCAGATCCAGCTAAACTAATAATTAATTAGCAATAAACAGCCTATTCTGTGATTTTAGACCAACGTCTATTTCCAACGACATATAGACACATATTGTCAGTTTATTAGGTACACCCAGATTATACCTACATTCATTGGCCCTTTTATCAGGTAAAACTGCCATATTGGTTACTTTGTAGATATACAATTACGGACAATAGCCCATCTGTTGCTATGTACAATGTAGTCCCTTTCTAACCCGTCCATCAATGGAAAAGGGCCACCATGAGGCCACCGGTCACCAGATATTCTTTGGGTGGTGGACTATTCTCAGCACAGCAGTGACACTGACATGGCAGGGATGGACATGTTCGCTGGGCAAGTAAAAGCTCCAATGTGCAGTGAAAATGAGCAAGTACTCCAATTTCCAGGGAGGGGACGACTCTTGTGTAGCCAGAGTCCTTAACCTCTCTTGATTATGTCACTGATGTAGCACACTGCGTTAATGCCCAAGGCAAAACAGCAGCAAGACTTGGGTTAACATAGGTGCAAACTAATTAACCTGTCTACTACAAATATTTCCTACCAATATCCAGATCACGCCTCGGTTGATGTGTGTGGTGCAGCAAGCGGTGGGATTTAGAAACAAGTGGCGCATGCTATAGTTACAGCATTATCCCCAATAAATATGTGTGTTTAAACACACAAATCAAAGGAAAAATGTTTTCCCAAAAGTCAGTAGGAAGTACCGATGGCGACCGCTATATCAGCAGCCTACTGAACCTACCTGTCAGTCGAGGAGGATTAACACAAATTGTACAATAACACTAACTGTACACATACGAAGTGGACTAACAAGGTAGGTGCGTCGAATAAAGTGGCCAGAAAGAATACAAAGTGCATAAAAACCCCAGCATTGCTGCTGAGCCTGATACACTGGTAATAATGCAATATCCACCAAGATGCCACTGCTGTGCTGAGAATGGTTCACCACCCAAATAATATCTGGTCAGCAGTTGTTTTATGGTGGTCCCTTTTCACTGATGAAGGGAGAGGGTGGCTGACAAATTCTACAAAGTAATAGATGGGTGTGGTGGCAGGGGCGTTGTCGAGCACCGGTTGTGGCGCAGATGAGGAGTGAGTGTCTACACCTGTGTGTAATTAACGAGAAACTATTTCTATGCTCTGTGTTGAAGTGAGAGGGAGAGCAAGCCCGAGACCGAAGCAGCGACAAGCCTTTCAGAGTGGGAAAAGCGTTTTGTGTTGTGTGATGTGATATTTTGTTTGAAGGAGGATAAGAAAACACTGGAGGAAAATAAAAGTGGGCCAGCGGCTCTTTCTCGCTCGAAGTCTTGCCTAGGGCGTCCTCATTCCTCCCCTATGGTAGTTGTACCTGATTAACAGGCCAGTGAAGGAGGGTATAAGCTGGGTGTACTTAATAAACTGCCAACTGAGTGTATATCCAGAGAGTGTGAGAGGGTAATGGGTATAAACTTGGTGGTAATGGACATACATCTATATGTATCTAAGAGCAGTCTAGGTTCCTGCTCCTGGGGTGACTTAGAAATACAGAAGACAGAAAGACACACACAAATCCCAGGATAAAACGTAGCTTGTTATAAGTGGAGGCTAGTTTCCGCTCAGACTTGCCCCACTCAGCTTATGTCACATTGGAGGCAAGACGGACTTTAAAGAACAAAAGCAGAGTGGTGAAAACAAGCTTTACTCACAGCCACTCGGTCAATGAAAAAGGTGAAAAAGTCCATGAAGATGCGTCGGGTTTCTTTGGAGTTGGTCTGCTTGTAGAGGTCAGTGTAAAGGTAGCAAAGCTGTAGAGGTGAAACGAGACACAGGAAACAAGTGTCTACAATTATGCTATCACTCTAGAGGCACAAAAAAAAACATCAAATACAAAAATTCTAATGTGGTTAACAACAAATCAGAAACCGTCAGGCATGGAATCCCGCTGTTAGCATGTTTAATTCTTTCTTTTAAGAATTGCTAACTTCTATTCACAGGTTCCACACTAGCATTGTTGGCTTACTGCATGTAGGAAGTTAGATAGGACAGAGACAGACAGATAGATAAGCCAACAAGATAATACTAATAAATGAAAGAATAAATAAAATAAAAGGTACATGTACTATAGGAGGTCAGTATTATTGTTATTCTGCACCTATTCGATAATAATGACAATGACAATAATGTATAAATGAACTATGGTAATGATACATTCGACAACACAGTTTCTTTAAATAACAAGGGTGCAAGGGAGCCAGTTGGGTTGGGACAATGGGGTCATTACCACAGGAGCAGGGTCGAACTGGGACACCACATAATGCAGGAAAGCTGCAAGGTGGGCAGGTCGACTCTTAAGCAGCTCTACACTCTGGAAACAGTTACACTGCACATTCACCTAGAACACAGACAAAGTAGCTAGAGTCAGGAACAGAATAAAAAAAAAAAGATCTGAACATAGACTGGAAGAGGAGAGGTGAATGGAGAGCAGAATACAGAGTACCTGCTCCGGCTCTTGCTCCGAGTCAAAGTAGTCATCCTCAGCTCCAATGATCTTAGAGGCCAGATGGGAGGAAGGACTTCCCACAGTGGGATGGAGGTGTGCGTCCTGCACAGGGACCAGAATTACAAACATACAGGACAGTTGTGTGATAGGAAAACATAATAAAATGTGATTAAAAGTTAAATCACATTTTGATCACATGATTAGATGACATGTTCTAATGTCTCACCAGGTCAGAGGTGTCCACATTCTCAGGTGAAGAGAAAGAGCTGAGGCTGTCTTGTGGCATGCTCTTTGGACTGCTTGAGTCTCTTTGGCTCACACTCTCAGGGGAAGCTGGGTGGTGGCCACGCAGGGCCTGTGAACCAGCATTCGCCATGTTTAAACACACTTATGCTTTTATACTTCAAGCAAAGAAGAACAAATTAAATTCCACTTTTAACTTGAGATAATCAAGGGCGATTTCCAACAGCAAACCATAATGAAGTCTTCCAGTATGGTGGAGAATGCACTTACAGGGCTCCAGAAGCCATCACAGCTGGTCTGGTCCACATCTACCATACCACGATCCTCACAGTCTCCTATATGCTGGCCATCCTGGAAAACAAAACTAGTGTCAGTATGTGGACAGCATGTACAAAGTAGGGAGAAAATGGAGGAAGATCTGTTGAAGTGAATGGTGGCCCTTGTTGCTCAGTTGCATGTATTACATATCACTCTATTGCAAATTAGGGGTGGCAGATACTGTATGATAAAAACATCATATCAAAATACTTAGACATTTCCACGATACACAATATGAATCATGATCTTTACATTTGCAAGTGTCATTAAATTCAATTCAATTCAATTTTATTTGTATAGCACTTTTAACAATGGACATTGTCACAAAGCAGCTTTACAGAAATCC
>JAOUQW010000047.1:9145224-9160565 GCA_028565825.1 Olivaichthys viedmensis | reverse complement strand
TACAAGTACAGTACAGTGAAATTCATTCTTCGCATATCCCAGCATGTTGGTAAGCTGGGGTCAGAGCGCGGGGTCAGTCATGATACAGCCACCCCTGGAGCAGGGAGGGTTAAGGGCCTTGCTCAAGGGCCCAACAGTGGCAGCTTGGCAGTGCTGAGGCACCTTCTGATCAGTAGCCCAGTGCTCTAACCACTGAGCCACCACTGCCCATAGAACATAGGATAGTACTATATCCTCTCTACTCGATTGCATTTAAAGAATTGATAGGTGCTTAAGGGTGTAGTTTTGTATTTGCGTTATATAGTCATGTATTTTAAACAGTTATTAACTGTCCCAACAGTTGCCCTTAGACTTTCATAAGTGAGTTTTGAGTAAACAGGTTTTCCTTTTCTCTGTATAGGGAAATGTGGTGAAATTATTGTTTGTGGTAATTGTACATGCACAGATGCAATGGATTAGGTAAAAAAACACTGGAATATTCCTTTAAGTTAGACAGTTTAGACATTTCGGTATCATCAGTCAGCCACTATGACGAAGTGCTGATTCACATACATAGTGAAGTAGATTAAAATTCAACGCACTCTTATTTACCTTTATTGAAAGGTAAATTGTGTGAAAGTGCTCTTTATATCTGTACTATGTTCCAAATGATAGAATTCATGGAATTCACATTCTGCTTATGTAATGAAATAAAGAGTAAAGGTAGCCGTGTTATCTCTAACATAAAAGTCATTTTCTCAACAGTTGTTACTTGTTAGAATGAATTCTCACAAGAGCTCTTCTTTCAAACGCTAGCATTTTAGAAACGCTCCAGATGTGTGTGCAGTGTGGACAAAAATTCCTACATTACACCATTTCACTATACATACACATTTGTACGCGTGTGCATTTGCTATATGCAGTAGTGGCTGTTGTGCTGACTCTAAAGAATGAAAATGACTGGGCCAGTGCCCTTAAGAGGAAAATGGCAGTAGTTTAGGGCTCAATTGAAGTGTGTGTTTTTGGCAGGCTGTAATTAGGAGCACTTGCCTGTGTCCAGCCAGTGGCGCACGTCGGCCTCACGCGTGTACACAGCGTCGCGCGCCACACTGCACGTGTTGTGGATGTGGGCACTCAGCTGCCATGCCTGCGTCACATTCACTGCCACATTCATACAAAGCGTCTCCGTCGTCCGTTTCTCCTCCGCCGTCCGAATGGTGTGTGGGTTTTTCTGTGTAGAACCCAAAGAAGCGGCTTTAATTCGGTTACTAAACTTCCCAGTATGCAGAAACCAACATAAATCCCTCATTTTGGTTACAAGGTCAGACATTCAAGGGAGATTCCAAAACCAACATAGCACAAAAATAAAACTAACAACTGCTGCTAAAGAGGTCCACTAGTAATTGATGATGCTCCAGCTATATTAGCATGTGTACTTTTGTCAATGTTGATCATTATATCTACTTTTAATATTGGAGATGGGTTATTTCAGTTTAAGCTACTTTTTATTAAGCTAACTTTAACAAAAATCATTCTCATAAGAACTATTTAAATAATTGCCTTTTCTCTCAAAAACATATGTTCCCTATGACCATGGGAAAATCATCACAAAACGATTATGAGCACACATCTCATGCCTCTGGATTTGAACCCTATTGAAAACCCGAGGTCTGAACTGAAGATGGCAGTCCACATGCACAAACCTAAAAATATAAATAAGCTTGAAATGTTTTGCATGGAGGAGTAGTCCAAGATCACCAAGTGGTTCTTCAACCTTGTTAAACATTACAAAAAGAGGCTCATTGCTGTTATTCTTCCTAGAGGAGGCTTCACCAAATATTAAAGGGGGGGGGGGGGGACTACTTAAGAAAAACTTTCACGTTTAAAAAAAGCACACTTAAAATAAAACTACACAGCTTTCCCATATGTTTACGCTCAAAATATCACTCATTACATATATTTATTTATTTATTTATTTAAACTTTGGCTTATTTTTATGAAAGGTGCCAAATATTCTGGAGTTGACTGTACCCAACTACACATGCTACAGTCATTGTGACATGCAGGTTTTGGTGGTTCAAGATGACGTGGCTTTTACCAAAATTTCATCTGCACTTTGATTCACTCTTTATAAATCTGCATGTTGTAACTTCACGCAGTAGAAAACTTATCTAGCACAAGTGGACAGTTTTCAAAATGTTTTTTAACCATTACATTCATTTGTTAGCCATTTTATTAAAAGGGAGTGAGTATAAATATCCACCCACCCACCACTCTTTCTTAGACATTCATCAACACAGTACTTATCTTAGGCTACTGTAATATTACTATTTGCAAATTCTAAACCCTTGGTGCTCAGATATGCGCAGCAGCTCCTCCAGCCTCACTTGCCTTTTTCTGCCTGCTGTATAGTTCTAGAGAAGGGGACTGACCTGCCGGAGTCGGGCCATGGACTCGCTGGAGATGATCTCATTGTGGCTGAGGCGCGTGATGAAGCACAGCGCCTGGTACTGGCTCTGCCCTCTCTCCAACTCTCCCAGAATCAACGCCCGGAAGATCTTAACATCCTGAACAACACATGGAAACAGTTTTCATATATTTCATACAGTCATACCACTTTACACCATTACATACTGCAGATATACTGATGAGGCAGCTTGTTCTACTGCCCTATTTTTAAAATTCATATATGATAATAATACATATACATACATACACAGTATGTAGACGGTCAGTGTGTCTGGCTTTATGCTTGCCAAAAAGATCTTGGCCAAGTGTGAGGCCACTGGGGGGCTTGTTTTCAACTTGTCTGACAATTAAACTCCAGTTCTGCCTTTAACTGAAAAGACTGCGGTCAGATCCAGAGCGTGAATTAAAGATTTATCAAGCTCCAAGCCGGAACAATGGAGAGGCGCTATATATTTCAGAACATTACTGGGTTACCATGGCAACATGACTGGAACCCTGACAGGGATCCTGTATCTATAAAGAGTTCCATGTGAGGGCATGATGGGAAGCCACACAGACAAGAGTGAGAGCACACCCATTCCTCAGCTGTCCGTCTAGTGTGGTGTGCAGCTGGATCGCACGCATGCGCGCACGCACCCTCAGGCATGCACACGCACAGATCTCACACACAATGCCAACAGAAGCAGAGTGGCTTCAAGAGCCTTGTTCTTCCTTGTACAATAAAACTAACAGAGACCAACTGACTTTGTTTGCTCTGGAGCTTAATCATCTCCAACTTTCCATCTGGTTTCGAGAACTGTTCAATGTCAACACAATAACAAAACACCTCAATATGCAGTTAATATATATCTCCCTGTAGTTCAGACAAACAGGCAGCCAAGAAACCCTCAGCCTTTCTGATATTTCATTCGATTGTTGATCAAAAAGTCCAGATTCTTCGCATTGTGGGGGTGGCTGTCTCAGATGACAGAACCAGCGGAACACGAAAAAAAAAAGCAGCCAGCTGTGATTTAAAGAAGACCTCCCAGTCACGACGAAGGGAACAGGGAAAGACAAAAGGAAGAGGGGAGCACCCTAACTAATTGCTCCGGTGGAAGCACCTCACTGACAGTGGGCATAAACCCAGGAGCAGATCAAGGACACACAACAGTTAATACTCCGCTCTGCCTGGTGACTCAACATTAGCCTAGCCTTACATTACGTTGAGCTCATATCTTGATGAGGCTTGATCATTGATTCATATTATGCAAAAAAGGCTTCATTGCCTGGCAATTTCCTCTCATTATCTTAAAGTCTACATCCTATTTGTGTTTTCACAGGAACTTTGGGCTCCAGTTTCAGACCACTGATTGACCCTTTCCCATGTTGGAACATGTATGAACCAGAAGAGTGAATAAACACTGCAGCCTGGTGGGTCTTCAGCTTAACCACATCCCTCAGCCTTTCTCTCGCTCTCACACACCCCACGCAACACACACACACCGCAGTAAATACTGCTGCAACTGACACCCTCAGATCCACCTTTCTAAAACATTAGCTCGAACTAACACAGAAGGGCTGGTCATGAGACTAAACAAAACCCATGACACACAGCAGGTTTATTTTCACAGTATTCACCGGATGGGTGTCATCTCCGAAAATAAGGCAAATATCAGGGGCCTGTTCCGATACCAGCACCCAGGCAGTGTTTGAAATATGCCAATGTCTGTCTAGCTGCCAGTGTAGTGCCAGCTACCAGCAGAGCTTGGCATGCCTCACCCAACCAGCTTCAAATGTGCCACACGTTCTCCAAAGTACAAAAGAGGCAGAACAATAGTGCAACTTTTTACTACAGTTAATATAGCGAGACATACCAGTCAAGCAATGAAATTATACATTTCAAAAGGCTGATACACAGAGGTAACTCAGCAAGGCATGGAACCAAACCAAACAACATGTGCTAACTACATAGAAGTGATAAAGCCTGCAAAGACTGCGAATAGAGTAAGAAGTGGAGCAGTGTGTGTGCAACGTCTCCTTTTGGCAGCAAACACTTCCCCTGTGTCTGTTTAGACTAGCGCTTCTTTATAGGTTCAGAACACAGGAGACCGTTCTAGACCCATTCCACACACCAACGCAAAGCCACAGTGGTCTTCAGCCAGCACAGCCTCTGCTCATTCCCACCACTTTAATAATACTGAGCCATATCTCTCACATAGCAGCCAAGTCTGATGCTGAAATGCAGCTTGAACAAACTTCTTTAAAGGAGTCCTGCTAGAAAAAAAAAGAGTTTAGACCAACATATCTGGTCACCATAATGCATGCTGGTTTTAAGAAAGCAGCAATCGCACCAGCTTTAGCACCACGGCTTTACCATCATACAATGGTGTTTGACCATCAAAACCAGCACCAGACCAGAACTAACCAGCATGCACCGAGTTGCCAGTTTATTAGGTACACCCATCTAGTACCTAATAAACTCTCAAAGTGGTGTATATAGGAAAATACAATTATTATTTTTTTCGTAAAAAATTCAGAATATCACAATATAACCAAATTGTCCACTCTTGACTTTTCTACTGCATTGCAAATAAGTCTTAACACTGTTGGTCAATGGTGGATCAGGACAGACCACAAAGATCTTGGCATCTATGCCCTTGCACAGTCTCAACAAGTACTTTTTTTATACTGCAGTCATACAGATTACTTCTTAAATTACCGCCCCCCCCCCCATTATCCTCAAACCATCAATGTACTTTTAAAGCAAGATCACAAAGCACAACCTTTACAGTTCTGTGTTTTCTGCTGGATTGCACTCGTTCAGTAATTTACCACATATAATTGTAAAATGTAATTTCTCACAGCTTGCATGTTATGCTGTAGCATACAGTCTAGCCCTCAGTAGTTTAATGAAAGAAACAGCGACATACTTATGTGCAACATTAAAGACATACTTAAAAGGTTTTTCTATTGTAATTCAATTTTTTCTGGTCTTAGGGTTTTCCTCCAGTTGATATTGTGCAAAATATCAACATTAGGCCCCAATGGAATCAAGAAGGTTGTTTACTATGCAAGTTGTACAGTGCTATTTGAAGACTTTGCGTTTAAAGACTTTTGTATTAAATGACAAAAACTGCACAGCCCTGCCACACAATGGACTGGGAAGTTATATTAAGTGGCTTTGTTAAAATGCTCTCTTTGAACATGGAGAAACAACAAGCTGCTTAAAACTCTTTTACTACTTTTGTTTTCATTGTCAAACAGCCCTCAGGTCTCTCTTCCACACTAATACATCTAAGCAAGACACACTACAGAGAGGCACTGAATCCTTCAGGGCACACGAGTATTCACACTTTCTAACTTTTGTACTCTTTCTGTCGAGTACGAGTGGTGCGTTTTAAACTCCGAACACCTCACTCAGCAGACACACAGCCCCCCTTATCATGTATAATGCAGCTTTCTGCCAAACATCCCAGGAGAGCTCACTGCACTTCCTGTTTTCCAGTCCCCTCATAGTGCATGTCTGTTTGATGAGGCCTGCTCACTGAACACCTCAAGACCGCCCGCTCAATTAATCCTTCATCAAGAAGTGAGCTAGTAGGCTGAAATGAAAAATATTTGTCAAGTTCAGAACCTGTATTTTACAGCCGAGTTAGAATCAGGTTTTATCTGGTTTCTGTCTTTTGTCTTACCACTTAATTTACCGAGCAAAGCCCAGATAAGGGAGAAATTCCAAGACTTTAAAAGAGCACTTTTCCCCATATGCACCAAGAGAAGTTTGAGACTCAACTGTGGCAGGGAGCCAAAGACTATAGCAAATATGCTGGAAAGCAAAACGCTGTGGGGATTGAAATGTTTAAGGTTAGGTGGCTTAATGCTTACAAAGAGAAATTAAGAAAATAGCATTGTCCAACATTTCCCTCTCGGGAGCACAGGGGATTATGACTAATTTTGCCGCAGCAGAGGTATTTGCACTGGCAGCCTGAGCAGCCCAGTGAAAAGACACAGGTGCATGGCAGCCTTTAAAGTCTTGTTGTAAAAGACTAGCGATCTCACACAATAGAGCGAAAAGGGGAGGAAGTCGAGTTGGCAAGAAATGCTTGAACTGAGGTTAATTACACCAAGAATGTGAAGGCCCTCACACCTGGATCACTCAGCATAGTCCCTCCTAACAGGAAAGGGGTCGTTTAAACATCAAAAACACATCTTTAAGAACCCCAAATCGATGGTTCTCAATTCCAGTTCCACTGTGTTTTGCAATTGTCAAAGCCGAGTCAGGTGTGAAAACACAACACTGTGCAATGAACTTCCCAGAACTGAGATCACTTCACTAAATGCAACGGAAAACACAAAAGGAAGTATCGATAGAGGCACTTGGCTGACCAGAGGTCATATTTAACAAGGGATATTAGAAAGGACATTCCACTAGCCTCCACTTTGTGCCATGTGATCTTTGGTCTCTTCTTGTGTGGCTGAAGGAAGCATGTTTGCACTCTGCCAACTGCCTGTTTGTGCTCAACGGAACATCAACTGTTCTGCTTTACTGAAGCCTCTCCTCCTCCAAACAACCCCAAACATGCGTGACCTCACAAGCATGGCAGCCAACAACACTGCATGACGTGGTACGGCTAATTAACTCCCAAACCCCCACCTCAAGGAAAACTCTTGAGTCTCTCACAGTTATCGCACACCTTCAATAATAAATCAAGATCACAAAGCAGGTTTCATAACGTCCACACACTCAGATCAATATTTCAACATCGCTTATTGCGCCAAACTCTATTGCACAAGAGAAAGAGGAGGTGGTTAGAGCGTGGGTATACATATGAGGTCTTTAAATTTCAGAGACACCACACTTTTCCTGCTAATGTGGGGGAAGCATTTTCATTTTTACAAAAGGCACTTTTCTGGAACCAGAATCAAATATTAAAAAATGCCATTGGCAAGAAAGTTGGCGTTTACGAAACAATTTCATGGTTAAGCAATGAATCAGATGGCATGGTGATCAGGGTTTCTTCACTATATTATTCGGGAGGATTTTTTTTTTTTTAATGAAATGAAAATAATAATTAACTATTACAAAACCAAATGTACATCAGTAAAACTATTGTCCAGTAATCCTCAGTTAGGAATGACAACATGGTATCATGAATGACAACTCCAACCTAAATACAACATACTCCATCACCGTCACTGGTGGAATGTGTTTTAAAGCAGTGGGTCATGAGGAGTTTGGATTTAGTACGCTTAGCTGTGTCTGCCTTTCTCTGAGCTCAGGACTCATTATCTGCAGTGTTCAAAAGGCCAACATCGGCTTGGCTCTGGCCTGAATAAAGATATCAGCTTATGGCGAATGGGGCCGCTGAAGAGTCCTCAGGGAAACCACCTGCAGTGGACACAATAGTTGGGAAAATAATTCTTCACCAAACTGGTTAGCAAAGTGCCCAGAGATCTGTGCTGCTTTAAGAGTGCTGTACGCAGAATGCAGCATTTGTTTGAATCAAACCCTGGTGCATTTTTCCCCCTCGGTGTGGTTCATTTGGGCAGCTGTGAACACGGCGATCACATTCGGGTTTTAACCAAAACAACCAGTCCAAGACTGCCTGCAAGAGGTGATCTCGGTCCACTTTTAAGCAAATCTCAGTGTAGTTAAATTGCAGTGAGAACATGATTTAACTAGTGATGTGCTAAAATGAAAATGAAAAACCTGGACCGAAAAAACCTAAACCAAAAATCAAGTGCTGGATTTATTGATATCAATTAGCTTTTTGTACTGTTGCATACATTGTAATAATTTATTTAGCTTTTTATGCTTTTGAAGATTGGAAATCATGAATAAAATAATACTTCACTTAAAAACTACAAGGTAATGAAAAAACTATTTATTATCGACAAGTCCGTCCTTCCAATAAGACATTACGCCACAAAACAGAGTTGACAATAAATAAAACAAAACGTAAATAAAACAAATAACATAAAATATAAAACTATGATGTGTGGCCAGGATGGTGTCGCAAACCGGTAGTGGAAAAGTCCCTTGGAAGAATTTTTGGTCAAAATCTTTGCCATTTTTACTCTTTCGGACAAAAACTGAAAGTAGCATTTTTGCCCATTTTCGTACAAAAAAGTTTTGATGGCCAAAACTTAGGAGCATCCCAAGATTCAACTCTGATTCGACTCAATTGCAGGACATGAACCAAACATGCGAAGTGTTATGGGAGAGGTGGCAAAATGAGTGCCAGAGGACAAACCTAGAGTCAAAGTATTCTGGATCAGGGCTGAGAAACAAATTAAATATTTTCTTAAAGATTTTATTTTTTAAAATTATTTATTTATTTCATTATTTATCTATGATTTAGCACCATCCCTGTGTTATCCGTGTTTGGTTGATTTCCATGCTTTCCATACGCACTTTCAAAAGGTTTGTCTATATTGCCATATTTCTGACCAATGAAAGAAAGATTTTTGCGAGTACTTTTCCAGCCCCGCACCTTCCCACTAATCCCTTGGCAAATGTTTTTTTTTTCTGGTCCACTTAAATTTGTGCAGAATGAAACTGAATTGCACCAAATAAATAAAAAACAAGCCAAAAGAATGCATTTCTCTCCGATTCTGACGACGCAAACGGACTAGGCTAATAGTTGAGAAAGTGACATTTTGCTTAAAATGCCAGAGAGGTTCACTAGAAATGTTGCAATATTTATCCCAAGGTATCGCTCACATTTAGTACAACTTCATATGATGACAGATTTCTTCAGATTTCTTGAAGTGACAATAGAGTGACTCAGTAGCAGGACGTTACATAAACAGGCCGTATTGCCCAAGTCCAAAAGCACCTGGATGGCACCTAAAGACACATTACCCGCTGCCAGGAAAGAGTGACACCAGCACAACAAAACCCATGGCAAGTTCCTGCAAGTGACACCACAGGCAGGCTGGGAGAATTCAGATCCAGACAGAGAATACAAACCACTCAGGCAATAAACATGTTTGTGTAGGGGTTTGCTCTAATGAATGTGACCGTTATGCCGCCTCCTGCATTTCCTGTTCCCAAACAAGAGTGGGACGATGGCAGGCGGCCCATATAGATATGCTAACACATGAGCATGCAGAGATAAAGCTCTTGCTATACGGTCAACAATGAAACAAGCCATGCCGTGCCATGAGCCAACCATAGTCTGAGGCAAGCACAATTGGATGCCTTCCCTAGTACTGGATGAGTCATTTGCTACTTTTCAAAATAATGCACTGATTTTAGCGACCAACTATGTGGTCACTTAACACGCTGGGCAGTAGTGCTCTCCTCCAAGTGAGATTAAGATTGTCCTTCATAATTTGTCAGACCGCTTTGTGAATAGTGTTTATAGCACTCCTGAGTACTAGCACTTGCCCCGTGTTTAGTTATGGCTCTGTTCATTTTTCCATCAACAATCTTAACACTGGTTTCTGATTGACGGGAGAAAAGTATTGTGGCACTTATATCGACGTACTGTCTCCTCTAACAGCTGTGTGTGGGATTGGTTTGGATCCCGTTGGATAAAAGCACCTGAAGAAATGAATAAATGTAATTGCAAGTTCGTGGAGACATTTGTTAATGCCCCGTGGCTGATGGGATTCGTCTCGGAGAAAGCAAACCTCATCCTTCCAAAGTGGCAGTACTATCATGTCATACGCCTGGTTTGAGGATTGGAATTAATATTGCACTGGAAAACCAGAAATCAGCGAGAAGTAAAAAAAAAAAAAAAAAAAGAATAAAACAATAACCTAACGGTGAATTCATATCCACAATGTGCAAGTTTCCAGCACCATGGTCAAGGTTACTGGGAGATATAGTTTATATTTTCAGTGAAGGAAGAAGGGATGGGTCACTGCCAAGTAGTTCAAGGATACCCCAATGGGGAGATGCACAAAAGGCCAACTACTATACGCAGCAGTGGGTGTGAGGTAAAATGAATCAATTCACATTTATCACTGCTTACTGTGTGGGCTTTTTCCATAACTGCCTTTTCTTTGAAAACAGCCTAGATATTAAAACAGCCTAAGGGGAGAGAGGGAGGGAACCCAGAAACATGATACAGCTAGGAAGAGATAAAAGAGTGATTTAAGACAATGCCAGTGTGAGCATTCACACTCGCATCTTTATAGCGCATTCTTGTGACTCTGTGTGATTATTGCCCTGTTACCCAGACACCTCTTCTTTGGAGCAGTCCTGGTTGGTATAAACTAGGTTTGCACGATAATGGCCAAAATGATAATCACGATTACATTGCTCAACACAAAGTCACGATTGTTTATCACAATTATTCAGCCAATTTGGGAACAAAAGCATTGCATCACACTTTATCATTTTATTATTTTAAATAAACAGATTGTACATTATAGCTAAGCTCACCAAGATCACAGTCGATTCTGTTTAATTAACTGAGGGAACCAAAAATCGTGATTAGTATTAAAATACGATTAACTGTGATCAGCCCTAGTATGGACTTACTAAAGCCCCCCGCCAATATATACAGTACTCGCATAAAATTATAATGGACTGTTAATAAGTGTGCAGGATATTAACAAAACATTATATTGTGCTTATATTGATCGTGATATGCCTTGGAGTATATTAAAAACACACTATATACTCATTTTATTATTATGAGCACTAATCTATAACACTCACAAAACACTTTTTCAGGATTACACCCTATGATAAAAAAAAAATATATGATTTCTATTGCAGAGGCTAATATTGAGACGATAATAAACCATTATATAGTACACCACCAAGACGTACGATTTCTTCCAGGCCGTCCTGTTCACAAGAAAAATGCCTGCGTTTCTGATCCCATCCTATCTGGAACAAAAGTTCAATGACCTAATAAATACACATATGACTCCAGTTTGTTGCATTTATTCATGTCCGTTTAATTCCCAGCCAGTCTGGACTGCAGCTATGCTTCCCACGAAGACAAAATAGAATCCCTGTGCTCTTCAGCTTAAGGATATGAAGTTGAACGTTTTCTAGCCTTGTAAAGACCATCAATAAAGCAGGCTTGTGTTTGACAAAATGGATCACGCCAAGCTTACAATGGTTATTTTGTGGTTAATGAATAAGCATTATAACTTCGTACAACTGGGCAAAGTCCTGAAGTGATTATAATTTTCCCAAGCACTTTCACTGCTCAGCCACAGCTCTTTCTAATTTCAAATGTGACAGAATTACTTTACATGGCACAGCTGAAATACTGTACTGTAAGCTCCTTCTCTCACATAAGGGCTGGTCAGGTAAGTGTGCCACTTCCTGTCATTTTTGGATGACAGTAAGTGAAAAAGAATCATGAGATCTATTCAAGGGAAAGTGCATGAAAGTTCACGTAGCACCAGCTATGCCTAGAGATCTAGGGCCTACACAGCTACATTACAAACAGCATGACTGTATGAAAGTCTATCTTTTGGCATTGGCATAAAATTACTCACTAACCAGTATGCACTAAATCCAAAAAGGCAGCTGAAAGTCATAGGTAATTCAAGTTTCCATAAATCCTTGTAGGAGGACATAGATGAGAAACATATGTGAGGGGAAAGGAGACGGGCCTCTCTGTTGAACTGATAAACAGTGGAAAGAGAAAGAAAGAGTTTGAATTAAAAAAAAAATGGCTCAGACAGCATCACTACTTGCAGCAGGAGATATGCTGCTCTAAACTCATGAATAATGGTTAAAGTTCGTAAAAATAATCACATTTATGCGCTCTCAACACCCATAATAGTTATTGAATACACATCACAAAGCAATATGACACTAGTGTCATTTTACAAGAAACATTTGATAAAGTACTACCCGTAACCATTGGAAAGGACAAAGCCTAGGCCAGTTGCCAACCCTCATCCAGAATTACGCTTGGGTCCAGTTCAAATCTAACACACCTCAGACAACTGTGCAGAGTGTTCTGGAGAGGTTGCTAAATCAGGCATGACAGACGGGTTGAAACTAAAGTCAGCAGGAAGGTTCATCTCCAGGAAGAGAGCTAGTGACCACTAGCTTTAAGTATCCAGCCATGGTGGAGAAGATGGAAAGATGGATATCTTTTTGCTACACGTTCAGATTTGACCTAATCAATGCAAGACTGCCTGTGAACTCCCAGAAGTAATTCAATTCGCAGCTCATTTCATGAACGCACAGCCTATATCGCATGGTGGAAAAAGGTTTCCCACCAAGTCTTACAGTAAGAGACGGTGGGATAACCAGCCTCGCAGTCACGGGGGACAACTGGGAAAGTTATCCTGGCGTGGAATAAGCCTATTTGATCACACGAAGGTTTTGTCCGGGGCCCGGGTATTATTCACAGGTTCTACGGTTTGTCCTTCTGGTGGAACCCTTAAAAGGTTTTATATAGAACAGCTGGTTTCAGATGGTTTCCCTTTCATAAAAGGTTTGAAATTCTTAGAAAGCTAGAACAGTTAGCCATCAAAGGAATCCCTCAGTAACCCTGTTTTTAAGACCGTAGTAATACACTCTTAAAAAATAAAGGTGCCAAAAAAGATTCTTTAAAGCAATTAAATACTTTTAAAGAATGGTTCTTTAACCATTTTTGTTGGTGCCACGAAGAACTGAAGAATTATTTCCCACCATAAATGTTTCTTTGTGGTGAGAAATATTCAGTTCATTGTGGCACAAACAAAAATGGTTACAGAACCATCCACTGAAAAGTTATTTATGGACCATTATTTATGGTGTTCTTCTTTGGCATCGCTCCAAATAACCTTTTCTGGCACCTTCATTTTTAATGAAGTATGCTCATACTACTACACTTTTCCACAAAAAAAAAAAAAAGACTTCCTCCAGGGTTCTTTGGATGGCTAACCGTTCTACCTTTCTAAGAGGTTCTACTTGGAGCCTTTTCTAAAAGGAAAACCCCCTATTGGCACCCTCATTTTTAAGAGCACGTCAAGACAACTGTACACGTGGTGCAACATTGATATTTCACCACTCAGCCAAGGGACTTGATTAGTCCGATTGGCGACTAGGTCTACAGATTGAGACGTTATATTAATATGGTTTTATCTGACCATTCCATGGTTTAAAGACATTGCGCTTCAGTTTGAACCCTTCATAATTAAGAGAGATATACAACCTTCTTGACTTTTTTTTTTTTTTTCTTCTTCATACTTTTAAACAGTATTGTGTTAAACATTTCACACATATACTCAGGGTCCTACAAGCAACATGTTTCCACATAAATTCATGTTCGTCAAAAAATGATAAGTTAGAACCTTATCATTCCAAGGTCAAGTGATAGAGAGGAACTGACACAGCATCTGAACGTGTACAGTTGCCTTGACCTACTACTAGACATCAAGATGATATGCTTTTAGTCCAACACTGGTGGACTGTTTCATTTGTTTGTTTGCTTGTTTGTTTGTGTTTGTTTGCTTGCTTGCTTGCTTGCTTGTTTGCCTGTTTGTTTGCTTGTTTGTTTGCTTGTTTGTTTGCTTGTTTGTTTGCTTGTTTGTTTGTGCTTGCTTGTTTGTGCTTGCTTGTTTGCCTGTTTGTTTGTTTGTTTGCTTGTTTGCCTGTTTGCCTGTTTGCCTGTTTGTTTGTTTGTTTGTTTGCTTGTTTGCTTGTTTGTTTGCCTGTTTGCCTGTTTGCCTGTTTGTTTGCCTGTTTGTTTGTTTGCTTGCTTGCTTGTTTGCTTGCCTGTTTGCCTGTTTGCTTGCTTGTTTGCCTGTTTGTTTGCCTGTTTGTTTGCTTGCTTGCTTGTTTGTTTGTTTGCTTGCTTGCTTGCTTGTTTGTTTGTTTGCTTGCTTGTTTGCCTGCTTGTTTGCCTGCTTGCTTGCTTGCTTGCTTGCTTGCTTGTTTGCTTGCTTGTTTGCCTGTTTGTTTGCTTGCTTGTTTGTTTGTTTGCTTGTTTGCTTGCTTGCCTGTTTGCTTGCTTGTTTGCCTGTTTGTTTGCCTGTTTGTTTGCCTGCTTGTTTGTTTGCTTGTTTGTTTGCTTGCCTGTTTGTTTGTTTGCCTGTTTGTTTGCTTGCTTGTTTGTTTGCTTGTATGCTTGTTTCATACTCTCACCTGCTTAAAATCGGCCACAAAAGTGACGAGCGTGCCGTCGGCCTGCCTGTACTCCAGTGTGATGGAGTCTCTCTCGCTGTCCGCTTCTAACAGCTCCTCTGTGATCTGGCCGTCGGCGAGCCGAACCCGCACTTTCAGCTCGGAGCAAAAGCCGGGACCGAGCACCAGAACCCAGAGGAACAAGGCGACCCCAACTGACCGCGCCAACATCCCAAAGCGAGCCGAAAACGACGCCGATCCGCAGTCACAAGGCGAAGCCTGTACAGCGCGGAGAGCTGAGCCACAGAAACGTCCCGGAGTAACGCGGCGGTGATCCGATTCGCCTCATTCCACCGACTTCCCACGGACGCGCACACAAACGTGTCAGATCTTCCCAAGTTCTTGGTCCACGCTCTTCTAACGGCGGAATGCAAACTGTGCGAGGCAAAGCATTATTGCTATAAAATACAAACAAGAGGTTGTAAAAGTTTCGGTGAATGATTGTTTCGCTGGGAACAATCTCAGACTTTCAGTCAGTGAGCGCAGATTCGGGACGTGGCCGAAGTTTGCGTCCGGCACACGCACTCGCGCGCGCGCGCTGCCTGCCTGCCTGCCGCCTGCCAATAACAGCGCTTCACGCTCGCTTCGGCTGGAGTTTCTGGTTTTCGCTCCCCCTCGCTGCTTTTTGACTTTGGTGCGCTGTCCAAGAGCCGTCACTTCCTCCTGAAAGCCAAAGTGCAACTCTGCGCTCCAGTGGCCTCCAAAGTTTCAGCGCGGCGGCGGCGGCGGCGCTGGAAGCTCTTAAAGGCACAGCGCCCTTTCAAATCCACACTGAGCGCGCGCATCCCATGAAGCCCGGGGGCACTGGGGGGGGCACTGG
>JAOUQW010000047.1:9092816-9105830 GCA_028565825.1 Olivaichthys viedmensis | reverse complement strand
TGCGTCAGTGCAGGTCTGTTTAACGTATACCTGTGCATCAATATTCTGCGAGAGAATAACCAGCATAAGTAGACACTGCATGCTCACTTCACCGATTGCACAAGCACACAGCAAGACACACCTCTTACTCCTTATGCTGGTTATTCTCTCGCAGAATATTGATGCACAGGTATACGTTAAACAGACCTGCACTGACAACTGAGCTGTTGCTCTGCAATAAGGATTCTTGGCTAATTAAAAATTATTCAGTCCAAAAATGCCTTGTCAATTTCTCCAACAAAACACTTTTATGCTACATAATTTCACATAATTTTTTTTCATTAAAACTTTCTCTCTAAGGCCCTCTCGTCTCTCTCTGTGTGGCAGGTTGCTCTTCCTTTGCCTTACTAACTCAAAAGTAAACATCTTCCTCTCCATATATATATATGAAAGCGATTATTCCCATGAGAGGAAGAGTCAAACTGCTTTGTAGGCATTGAACGAGCCAGTTTATTCTACATATAGCGAGTCTACCTGCCATGGTGGATGCCATGTTTAGATCATGTGACCACAAGGACTAAGCATGGCCAATAGCACCATAGAAGAAGAACATTTAGCAGCGCATTGGCTGCTGTTGTCACTTAGGCCCTGTCCTAAATGGCGCCGTAAACCCTGCTGTCCTCCTCCAAAGTGCAAACCCATGTTGAGCCCTTGAGTCCTTGAGGGTGCATGGGTTCAAAAACCAAGCATTGGGAAAGTGCAATAGTGAATTGTGTAGTAGTGGAAGATAGATAAAAAAGAAAATCGTTTTGCACTCTTAAAAGAAAATGTTAAATATAGAAGCCTTAAGTGTTCTTCAGTTTGACCCTCTGGCAGAACCCTTCAAGGCTCTATGTAGAACCCTACACAGAGTTTTCCTATCAGATTCCTTTAGGAAACTTTGCTAAGCCCTTTGATATCCAAGGAACCGCTGAATAACTATTTTTATAAAAATGTGGAAGATTATTGTTACACGTTACAGGCCGACACAATGGTAGAGTCTGAAGCAATTAACAGTAGACTGTGTAAAAAGCATAAAAAGATTGTGTTGGCAGAAAAGAGTGAACATCAGGCTAGTTTTTTCAGGATGAAAAGCCCTGATAAAGGATAAATTAGGTCAGCCAATGTTCATTTCTGCTGTACCAGTAACTAAACAAATTAATCAATTTTGTTATTCTTTCTTTCTTTTCTTTTTTTCTTTACAGTATTTTTGGTCGATATGCACTTTTTCACGAAATACAACTGAAGCCTGTAAAACAATCTCCAGTAAGTGTAACTCTTTAAAGCTCAATGTAGTCCGATAAAGTGTTATTGAGGTGACTTACAACCGTACGCAGTACAAAAAAAAAAAGGTACTGAATCCCTAATTTGAGTTTCAATTTGCTTTGTTGAAATACAAGCTGAACATTTTGGGCTTTGCAGTACTTTCAAGGTGTGAGGCTTGCTGTGTTAGATAGATAGAGCAATAAATGCAGCTACTGCTTTACCTAAAGTGTGCCAAAAATACTGTCTAAACTTTAACAACAGCCAGGTCAGTTATTGACTACACAGCATCGACGCACATCTTTTGCATCTCCACAACACGGGTGGCAATATAGACGATCCGGTACACTCAATACTCTAGGTGTCAGTATAGAGCTCTAAGAGCACTGTCATATCAAGACAAGAGAATTGCTGAGCAGGCCTTTAAACCCTGTTAATTTGCAACCCTAATCAAACAACCTTGAGGTAAAATTGCTGCCATTCACTGAACCAATCAACATCATCAAAATCAATTTAAGGACATCATGTCTTAAGCAGGCAGGAAGGCACCAAAGTCTAACAATATAAATTTGACATTAATCATAAACTCTGAATGTTCCAGCGGGTCCAAAGGCTGTTCCTCTCCGCCATAGCAAGTTTTTGCAGAGCGAGTCAGCATGGCATGTCTCCATTGCCCTGGTAACAGGTCTCGGAGTTCAGGGCTTGCCAAGACGAGCTAACAAAGGCCAGAATTGTGGGCCTGCTCTCCTCCATTGAGGGCCAGCTGGGTAAGAGCCATGCTCTTGTGTGATTGGTGGGTAACGGACAGTGGCAGCTCAGTGATTTTGCTAATCATCACACAGCACAATGACACAACAGTAGAGCTTGGAGCTAGGCTTTGGCTGCTACATGTTCTCCTGCATGAACCTGTCTCCTCGTCTTCCTCTATCTGAGCCACAATAAACGCCGTTACACCACCTTCAGAGTCTCTGGATGCTTACCTCAACTATAAAAAATCTACAGAAAAAACAGCTGACATTGATTTAATTACTTATTAAATTGTCATTTGACTGGGTTTAGACATAAAATCTTAGGTTGTTTTGGAGCAAAGTGTATCAACTGAACCACAAACTTCATGTGAAACGTGTATGAAATTCATCTCTTAAAATCTTTCAGCTATTTCGATGTTAAATATCTGTAAAGTTTAAAATAAGCCAATAGATTTAAAAAACAAACACCTAATAATTATTGCAATTCGTACAAGCGGCATCACACAGCACGTGTAAAGCTAAGGCCCTGGCCCTGTTTTACCCTCGTTCACATTATAGAGAAGGTGTTGCTATTCTTACCTGCCAGGAAAAAGATGAGGAAGTAAAGTTTGTTGAAAAGTGAAGAAACGCCTGCCTCTTTGGAGGAAGCCAGCCTCTCTGTCTTCATCTTGGGAGTAGCGATGGGTTTCTCTCCCCCGCACTCAGCATGGTTTGGCCACTCCAGGCACGTTTCCGAGAACACACAACGCTTCCTGCCAGACTGGACTCTGCCTGCTCTGAACCCCACGCTCAGGACCCCTCACTGAACAGCTCTGTGTGTGTGTGTGTGTGTGTACGCCTACATTTCTGCCCAGTGCTCAGGGGCGCCTCTGTATGTGTGGGTGTCCTTATCCAGTGATGTGTATGTGTGTGGTTGTGTTGTCTTTTCTGTATAAGTCACTGTGCTGTGACAGGATGAACTAGTGTCACTGTATTTGCTCTTTTATATAGACTGCCATTGCATTGTTGTTATTTTCACAACTCTGACCTTTCACAAGAGAGAAATTAAGGACTGTCACGTGTATCTAAGCACTCAGCAGCAAATCTAAATTCAACACATACTGAAACTGAAACAACTGGTCTTTCTTTATTATCCTATGAAATACCCAAGAAAGAGCAGGAAAAACCTGAAACAAATTACATGAAACTGATTTACAGTCTTCCTTGTAAATCAGGCTTGTCCTTGATGTGAGTCTGCAGGGCAGGAACTTAGACCCACTTGTAGAACATAAAAGCTACATAAAAAAAAGCCAGTTCTAGAGCTATTGGGTTCACATATGAGCTCCTCAGAACAAGAGCCCAGAATGAATAGACTTGCTGTTGCTGAAAAACATTCGCCCTCCAACTGAGCCCCATCCTCGCCAGCCCACTAAAGCCCTGCCCAGCCCCCTCAAAATGGGCAAAGAGGACACCGTTTGGTTTCCTATTAATGAGCATTACATGTCTAACCCCTTGAAACTTCAGGAGACGGTTTGGAGAGAGAAACCATTTGGTGATTTGGTCACTTTGAAGATTTTAAATACCTAAAAGACTTCCCTTAGTGTGCTGTAGACCTTCACGGTATCCAAGCTACAAGCAAAACACCTCTTTGCCTTAAAAGTAATTCCATTCATTGTGTCAGAACTGCAATTTGAATGTTTAATTGACAGTAAGCTGCATGTTTTTTTTCTATCCAACATGTAACGAACACTTGTTTTCACCAGATTCACATGATGTCTGTCTGAGAGCTGATGTCATTGTGCTGCAATCGTTGATCTGAGATTGCCATCACATGTAGTCTAAGAAATATTGTGTGGTTTGTAAGGGAAAAAAAGGACTTGGTGAAATTCTTTATTACTATAAATGCAGTAATGAAGCACAAGTGAAAAGCACCTCAGATTTAGTCAGACTGAACCCCAAGCATCTAAAAACCTTTACAATATATATATCTTAAGCAGGTCACCCATATGCAAACCTTTTATACTCTTTTTGGCTAAGGTGGTCCCCTTTTTCTCTACTCCTGTTCCCATTCTATAATTTGCATAGCTTCCTGGCCTAGGTGTAAAGGTGATGCCAGACGTGACAACCTTTCTTTGTAGCTATGATGATTGGGCTATTTGCTGTAACGGCTTATCCGCCTTACGGCGTGGGACAGAGGAACCCGAGGTGTTTGGATTCAGATTACACCAGATCAAAACCCCTTTTCCAGGAGACACTGTAATTTCTTACAGGAAGGTTAGAATTTGAATAACAACGCAGGACACGTGCAGCATGTCATGTAATGAAGTTTAGGCTCCTCTGTAAATGAACATGTGTATTTTAGAAAGAATGAGAGTTAGACAGACAGCCTGATAAAAGAGCAAAGCAAAAAGTCCCCTTTTTCTATGCGTAACTAAAGAGTCTGCTCTGTTTGAGCGATTCAAAACTTTGATGGGGATCTGAGAGAGCCCTTTACTGACCCTGAGACCAACCCCCTGATCAAAAAGCTCTAGACTAGTTTGGCTTATAACTGTAACAGTTCGGTAGACACCATGATGTCCACTAGAGGGTGAAATACTGTAAAGTTGGAAAAGGAAGCCACATTCTGAAATGACTACTGCTACACTGGCAATGTTGCTTTATAAAACATAGCAAAGATTGTAAGATAGTTAATACTGTCTGTGTTGCATAATTGTGTAAACCCTGATTCAGGACTGACTATTTAGTTGCTAGTCATTATTCATAGCATTGAAGGCTCTGGTGGGCATCATGAACACATTCTCTGTAGGGATTACATGTGATCTCAGCATCTATAAATACAACGCGTTTCTGAGCTGAACAGGTTCGGAGCCAGACAGAGGTGTCAACAGCAGTCTCAGCGAGCAGCACAGGCCCCATAACGGCTTCACAGAGAGCGCGACAACAAGAGAGAAGTAGAAAGAGCTGTCTTGCAGGCTTTGGGTTGCCATTGGCAACCTGCAATAATGCTGATGGCAGGCTCTAACTCCTGGAGCCGGTGACAGGATTCATTGTGAGGAGACGCTGCGATCAGCCTTGAGTCCCATGCATGTGGGAGGCAGTGTGGGCGGGCGGCTAGCTCCACTGCTCATTTCACCACCTTGGGAAAAAGCCAGCTACAGCCATAAACATGACAAACATGACAATTACTGTGCAGGTCTGAAAAATCCGCCATATCAATCCAATATCACTGTAATGGTATAACTAATTCAGATTATTACAGTATACCACCATACCACCTTCCTGAAACTGTAGGCAAGTTTGTGCTGTGAAGTTGAAACAGAAAACCCGATTCAGGCAAGATCACAAACAACTCTGCATCCCGCAGCAAGATCAGCCATGTTGAGCTCAGGAAGTGTGATTCAGATGAGCCCGGTGCGATGTGGCAGGACTGATGTCTACAGTAAGCCTGCAGAGACACATTTGTTATTCACGAATAATGAAGTGCCATATTCCCTTTCTTTTATCATGATCTATTTAAGAGATCTGTGTGAAGGTTGTGTAAGCACACTTTGTCATGGAAAAATTAAGCTCCGTCTTTATCTTCCAAAGTGTAAAACAGAGAAATACCTAAAGCTACAGTCTGACAAAAGGAGAACTCATTTGTCAGTTAAGATAAAATAGACCCTGTATGCTATTTGTTCAAGCTTTTCAAATTGAACAGTGCATTGCCACATGTGAATAAAAGGTAGCTTGATTCTGAAGTTGATCAAGGTTGCCGGTAGTATATGTGAGTCTAGAAATAATAAACAAACAAACAAACAAATTAATTAATTAAATAAATATCTGCTCACTCACTTGTCGAGCTAATGTGACAGACAAATGCCATTTATTAACAAACAAATAAATAAATATGAAAGTGGTAGTGTTGGTACATAACTTCAGAGTTTTGCATGTTCTCCCTGTGTCCGTGTGGGTTTGTTCCCGGTTCTCCAGTTTCCTCCCCCTCTCAAAAACATGCCGGTCGGTAGATTGACTCTAAATTTCCACTAGGTGTACGTGAGTGTGTGTGCGCGTGCGAGACCCTGAGATGGACTGTTTTCCCGGGATAGGCTCCAGAGCCACCGTGACATTGACCAGCATAAAGCGGTTATTGAAGATCAATGAATGAATGAGTTTGCATCCATAACCACAGATTCCACTATCACCACTACTTAACTGGTAACTAAACGTATAGAAAAGCTTCCACAGGTTCCCATACAGTCCCAAACTGAGGAGTAATGGTTACACTCGACCTATGTTTGAGTACATCATAACTGACTTTGACTTCTTCAGTATGTGAAGATGCAGGTTAATGGTACTACAGGCCTACTTCATTCTGAGCAGTATTACATAAGGAGAAGAAGTGAAGCGAGGTGTTCAAGGTTCGTTTGGTCATAATAAATGATTGGCTGGGCTTATTAGATAAGTTTTCAGCTGGGAGGACCCAAAGGAGATCCTGATGAGAGAGAAGTGCAGATTAAGATTTCAGCTACTGCTCATCCCCAATATACTGCGTTTGCTTTCAGAGCTTCAGCTTCTCTCATGAAAGGCCATCGAAACACTAATGATTTGCAAACAGCATGAAATCATCTTCTACACTGGAAACTACATTTCAGAGTGTTTATTCAGTTTACAGCTGATGCTTCATTACATTGTGTACATGCAACATGATCTTTAGAATCACGAATAAAACGTACATTCCTAGTCAAATCAAAATTCTTATACTCCTTGAAATACAGTAACTTTGATTATTTAAAAAGAAAGAAAAAAAAAGAAAGAAGAAAGAAACGAAGTCCAGCCATGCTATCTGCTGTTTTGGAAGCTCAGATTTCTTTTTCATCTGATTCGACAGACTGAGAAGATTAAAGGGAGCAAAGCAAACAATTAACAGTTTAACATAGGTTAAAGCAGGTTCATAAGAGCAATAAATATATACTAGCTTTTAATAAATTACACATCTTTCTTGATGTTCAAAGACAAACAAATTCTAAAGTATTTAAATTTACCAGATAGTATATAATAACCACACGATGAAGCAATCTTTCAAGTAAATAGCAAATACAAAAGACAACTGTGATGCATAATTTCAAGTCTAAATTATTTCTGACTCGAGCAATACGTATTAAAACTCTTAGGGGCATTCCTTGTCGCTTTCACACCAACATTTGGACTAGCACACAATCAGGAAGAGTACAAGTGCATCAAGTTCATGCCCAGTGAGATGCAAATGCATGCTGGTTTGGGGCAATTATTCCCCTTAGACTGGATAAAAAGCAGAAAAGAGATAGATAGATAGATAGAGAGAGATAGGAAGAAAGAATAAACGTTCATAAGTCAGATGAGGGATCCAGTCTACAACTACTGCTTGTCTCTACATAAAAAGGTACGTCTCTAGGAACTGCTGTCCCCATAGTGAAGAATCCTCACTGCTCCGGCACGGACGTCTCATCTGTCTCTACTCCTTCTGATCCTCCTGCTGTCCAAAACACACAACAGATTTAACAGGTTTAGCATGTTGTGCTAACAATATTGCAGACTGTTATATTTTCATCACTTAATTGTAAAAAAAAGTCAGAGTTATTTTTTTCACACCCAGCAGTAATCGGATCAAATTTTGCTAGTATTGCAACACAGCTTTAGAGTTTAATATTTTTTTTGTTTTCTTTTTTAATTATTACTTGCTTCGTAATATGGTATCTCTAGTAATATGGATGCTACTAGAAGGATGACTGGCTGTACAAACGGTAACTGCTATTACGACAGGCAATTTATATTCTCATGTATTTTGAACTGTATAATCAACGCTGATGTGATATCCATAACTTCACTGGTCTCGTCTTGTCTGTATTAAGCAGTAGTTCACAAGAGAGACACATAATTACTTGCTCAATTTACAGTATAAACAGCCTTTGTACAAATTACGAAGTTCTAGAATTTTTATACATATCGGTTTCAAAGTATTATGCACGTCTTGAGAAATATAATTTTATAATATTCTAATAATATCCAAATATATATCTTTTTTTTTTAGGCCATAACACCCAGCCCTGACCAGATGCAAATCTTTATTTGGTGCACGCCACAGTTAAGACAGAGCCCTGTTTCTTGGCCTGATCTCAGTGGTGCAGATGCACCTGAGGATAAAAATAACAGCTCCATAGCAACCAAGAACTGGGTTGATGTTGCTCGACAGAAAAAAGCCTAAATTCCCCCAGTCCTCTTCAGAGGTGGGGTACAGTGGACCAGAACAGCTGAAGGAGAGAAATCTAGGCCTGGTGATGTGAGAAGGACGCGCTCACTCTCATTGCGTGCCCCACTTTCCCCCTCAAATGACCAGCTTTCCATAGTTTCTCCTCAGCTTCACCAATGGACACCGATACACAGGTTTAGGTAGTTTATCAGTGCAGGAAAACAGGATTTGCTTGCAGAACAGTTATGCAATATTAGTCATTTATCTCATTTTATACTTTTATCTCTGTTGGCTTTACTGCTGAATTGATTCTTGATTTCTTCATTTCTGTTCATGATACATTTGGGGATTTAATGTTTGAGATTGATTTGCATCATTTAGTTTGGGAAAGAAGTTATCCTCTTTAAAAATGTGTGATTCTGTGCATAATGAAAACATCGCGAAAAAAAAAGGAAAAAAAGTGTTGGATAAGAAAAGCAAAAACAATGTGTTTAAGATATACCTAGTTAAGAAAAAACTCTGGAGGTTTCAGTCACCCACAATTACAATTAGATTTGAGAGATTTATGTCTCAGCTAAAAGAGAGACAAGCTTAGCATACTGCAGATGTGAGGTTTCTCTGTGGATGCATTAACTCTCTGACCGCCGTAGTGGGGACCATTTGCAAGTGCTGCTATTTATAAAATTCACAAATTCTGGCCATGTTGATTAACCCCTTAGAGTCCCAGAACCCATCGGTGGGTCCAGATTTAAATTCCTCTCTCTTGTAACTACATAACTTTCATATTACTATCACTGTAGTTAATTTATAGTAGTTAATAATGGCTGCATGAATAGAAAATAACTGCATATATTTCACAAGCCAAAGCAATGGAAGGGTGATTAAAAAGTCATATCTTGCTATGATTTATGCCAGCAGATCCTATGAAAGATGTTCTATTGATATTTCCACATGGTTTCTTTCGTTTACAGTGAATATTTTGTGTAATTACCCTTTAGTACGTTGTCATGTTTACATTTGTTTGTTCACTTTCCAATTCCAGACTTTCAGAACACCTCGGATGTTTGAGGAGGCAGAGCCAAGTCTCAAAGTATAAGCCATAAGGCTTTAGTTCGCTTCAAATGTCACTTCAAATGCCACAAAAAGCGCTGAAATGTGTGTTCAGAAAAAGAAGCACAATTTAAAGTGTGTGAATTACAGGGCTAACACTAGGCCTTAGTCTATAGTCTACAGGACCTGGGGACAGTCACTGACCTGCGTCCCCCTGGCTGCCGTTGAGCGTCTCACCACTGCTGCTCACCTCTTCGCCAGGCTTATCACCGGGTTTCAACTTCTTCCGGGTCATGTGGCCGCGAAAACCTGCCTGGATCTTGGCGGCTGCCTTGTTGGCCTCAGGGTCATCCAGGGGGATGTCCATGATATCCTCTTCCTCCTGCGGCTGGCTGCTCTCCTCCTGTTCATCATAATATTCAAGCAGCACAGTTTTAGTAACCCAGAGACTTCCATTGATTTTTTGCTTTGCATTGCTTTTGATATAATCTCTAGAAAACTTCTGTTAAACCACCATAATGGATTTAGTCTGATCTCCAGCCATTATAAGTCCATGCCTAGCCCAGTATGTGCTGGTCCCAGTGCAGAGCAGATTTATTACAGTTCAGTGTCTCACTTCCCACTTGTGGAAAAAGATATCAATACACAGTCAAAGACGGAAAAGTAATTAAGACCCCAAACTTTGGATCATTTACAAGAAAGAGGATTAGAATTACTTAACCTTTCAGGAGCTAAAAACATACACTCTATAATTCTCAGAAAAGGAGTACATGCAGCTGTCCTCATCTTCAGGCTGTGTCGGTGGGAATTGGCTCTACCACACTGGGTGTTTATAAAGCTTTGCATTTGTGAACACATCCATCCCCCAACTAAGCATGTGTAAAGGCGTTGAGCAGGGGATCAGTGATGGGGCTGAAACAGAGCCTGTGGATGAGTGAAGCGTGGAGCCACCCACTAAACTACAGTTTAATCGGCTCCTTTTCATTTTGCTGTACATTTTGACATTTTTGTCCAACCTCGTGGGCAAAGGCAGAGGTGTTATGCATCTTTTAATCCTTAAATAAGCATTTATGCGTTTTGCTGGTGTTCATGTAATCTTTCTCAGACTTTCCAAAGGATTGGTTTCACTTAAATACAGTGACTAGAGTTATCAAAAATAATGCACGGACACACCCCTGTATGCGTGTCCAGGTTGCACCTGCATAAAGAAAGCAGCTTAAGCTTTTCTTAATGTAAAATGCATTTGTTTGTTTTTTTAAGACAGGCCATATGCACTTTAAAGCAGGGCAACCACTGTGGCAACACAAACACAAATGATAACCAGTGTTTGGTGAATTGCTTTCAAACTGTATCACATATCATTACCAATTAAAAATAATAATGTACATTACAATATCATCTTCTGTGCCAAATAGTATATTACTTTGTGTTATTTTCACAAAACATTAGTGATGTTAGACTTAAAATGCTTAATTCCGAATCATTAGATGCACTCCCTTTCGACACATTGTTCCAAAGTCTGTACCAAAAAGACAAAGTCAAGTAACCACCCAGATTGCAACATTGTTAAGTCATACAGTCTGCCCTCATGCTGGCGATCTAGATTTCAAACATTTTCACCCAAAACACACATCTCAATCGACGGTCCAAAATCTTCTCTGATCCCCGATCTGTGATTGCATGCATGAAATCACCTTTGAAACCTTTTTTTTTTTTCACAGGGGCTAGGGCTGTACAATATTGACAAATATAGCCTATTGCAATTATATCACTACACATTACGATTGCGATATGCTGTATAGAGTATTAAAAAAACTGGACCAACATTATTATTATTTCTTTCTTGCTCTTATTTATTTTTCTTTTATTTATCAAAACACCCGCAGCAAACCTATTTAGAATCTCTGAGAGGTCAGTGCTCGTAAAACACAAAATAATTAGGTTTGTCAGCGGGCTTATTTGCATATTGCAGGAAATCAGATATTGCACAGGCTAAAATGAACAATAATTAAACAATGACATATAGTACAACCCTAGGGGTAACCGCAATTTTTAATCATTTAAAATAATAAATTATTTAAAATTATTTTCCACCACAGACCACTGTTGTGCAATATTTCAAACGATAAAAAAATAATAATTCTGAGTCAATGGTTTATTGTTGTTCATTTCCATCGAAGGACACTTTTGTCCCATCGCTACAAAACCCGTTCAGAGGAAGCAGAAAGGTTTAAAACTTCATACTAAACTGAAGAGGCTCAATGGGATATTACAGTTGCACTACTGAACTGCTGCGGCGCCCTCTAGCGGCGGGGGAGCGGGTGGTAAGGTGGATTTAGAGTATTCATATAAAAGTCGAAATTGCGAATCGTGTCCAAATAGCAGGTTATTCCCCGAATTGTAAAAGTAACACGTTTTGTGAAGTAATTTCTCATAAAAGTAATATTCTAGTCTAATGCATTACTGATAATAGGCATGAGCAGATCATCCAGATACCTTCCAGCTTCAAGCTCCGTCATGTACGCCTAAGAAATAAATTCACAAGTGCATGCGAGCATGCTCTTCTCTTAAAACTCGTGCTTCATAGAAAACTTAAGAAAGTTACAGTAATGCAGCTGGTGTTACAGATCACCTGTTAATAGTTCTCTATAAAGGTGTCGCACATAAAAGGCAGGCAAGTACTTACGACATGGCAATCCATGCTGAGCGCTTACACGCGGCGATAAACGTGTTATGCACTGGACTAACAGCGATGGATGATAAAGCTCCTGAACAGCGAGAGACTCGAGCACGCGCGCCTCTCCTCCAGCTCTGCTTATTATTCTCGATCTGAGGGTGGGTGGAATGAAGGCGTGGGGAAGACAGGGAGAGGGAGGGAGTGAAGGAGAGATAGAGAGAGAGATCGAGAGAAAGAGAGAGAGAAGGAGAGATGGATAGAGAGAGAACGCGCACACCCTCACTATCACTATATTGTCTCTCCTATTAACACCCCGAGTGAACTGACATGATGTTTCAGTCTAAAACTATTTATCTCATAATGTTGAAACAAAAATGCACAGCAGATGATAACGTGCATGCCAAAACCTAACAGAGAAATAATAGAAATATACATAAAAACGTCCTTACATATTTCCCAAACGGATGAACGGACAAGGACACATAGTGTCACTGATGCAAAGCACCACTCTTACAAATCACCCCTGGTGACTTTTTTGTGTGTTGCCTGCGCTCAATTCACAACTCGGCTGTGGAGTCCGCATGTCTGGACAGAATATTGGGGTGGCTAATGAGATGAGACAGATGAGATAACTGAAGTCTATCCTTGTTCAAAGTTGTTCTCCGTTTAACAATAACAAAAGGGAAGCAATTAGAATAAAGAAAGCTCTGAAATATTTTTGTTTATGGCTTATTGGCAGCTCTGTATCAGTAAGAAACAGCTGTTACTTTACTGTAATGGCAGCTGCATTTAATTTATTCTGCTTTCCCGTAGGGTTTGTTTATGGCATTTCACTTCATACACATGAAATTTGTGAGCGCAAACACACATGCATTTGTCAGATCCTGCTAGTGTGAGTTCTTGGCAGGTGAGTAAGCAAAAACCCTCTTTTGGGCCCTCAATCAAACCATTCCTTACAGTGTATAATCCTAGCATTCTACAGTATTTTATTCTATGATGATGATTATCCGTTCAGTCGCAGCCGACTCTCGGTCACTTTATGGATCTTCGTTCTCCACGCCTTTCCGTCT
>JAOUQW010000047.1:9075223-9088481 GCA_028565825.1 Olivaichthys viedmensis | reverse complement strand
TGAAGTATTTCGGCAAGATAGTGGAGTAGTTTGCCATTGCTTTCTCCACCCCTCCCCATTTATCCGGGCTTGGGACCAGCGTGCAGCTGTTTCCAATTGCACGGCTGGGTTATTTTATTCTATACATCGTAATAATCTGTCTCAAGCTTGAGAGTATCTTTTACTGTACCCAAATCAATTGTATCAGCTGTGACTTGCTCAGGTGGGTCTTGGACTGGAGGCTGGGCATTGCATACTGGGCTAACTGTAAGAATCTGGGACATGTGATGTGCTCCGTGGTGATGCTTCACTGGTGCCAGATAAGGGGGTGTTCCACTAACGTGGGGGTATTGGTAACGTCGGGGTATTGTAGTTTTAACACTACATTTGAAAACAGGACTGATAACAATTGCTTAGAAAGTACAGGTCTTATGTTAGCATCAGCTTCATCCATTAACAAAACCTACGCGAATTAACTTTGTTTGCAGACGGCTTTCTTAGCTTGCCGTCTGTTGCCTGGGGGCCCCAAGCAATTGCTTGGTTTGCTTACCCTCCAGCTTTGCTTTTGCCTGGTCCATGAGGTGCTTCACATCTAAAAAGCGTCTACCATGTGCTAAAAAAATGCTAAAAGCCTGACCTGCATGTCTCAGACTCCCAGAGGATATTCTTCCTCTGCCCTATCTACATTCTGCCAAGATGCAGCACCAAATGCATTCATCGCTAATATGGAGCAGCTTTCCCCCGACTGCCATTCCCGAGCAAGCTTAACTGGAGAAAAAAATTAAAGCAAAAAATATCGCAATGTTTTGCCATTTGTTAGATGTCTAAGTATGAAAAATAATATGTTGGATTTTATCCAGATTTTCAGAATAAGTAAATGAGATAACTTCACTTGACAGATTACTTCACCACAGATTGATGATTACCATGAATACTGTTCCTGAAAATAGCAAATAAATTCTGTGCTTTCCTGCGAAATATAAAAGCCACTGGACATGATATATATCAGGTTGGATGACCCACATTTGAAAGATGAAGAGAGAGAGAGCGGCCAAACTGCACAGATCTAATTACCCCCCCGTGGAAGTTCACACAGTACTGACGCTACTGTCTAGATGGGTTTCGATAACAGATGTTTGCTTCTCTTTTTAAAAAGAATGGTATTAGTGTATGTCTGGTATTTCTGGTAAATTACAAGCGCATCTATCTTAAGATAGAGAAGAAATGGCTGGTACCATGTTTCCATGGAAACATACTCATAAATCCTTCTCCACCAAACTTCCTACTAAAAGAATCGTATAGAAATTTGCCTTACATTTTGGTGCCAGTATTAGACACAGCTGAATGTCTCTTGAAATCACTGGGAGGAGAATATTCACTGTGGCTAATATCTATACTGAGAGCACTGTAGCACTGATGCTGACCTGTTCGTCTGAATGATGCAGTCTGTTACCCAGAAACTGGACTATTTCAGGAGTGTCTTCAATCACCTTTCTCTAGAGACCAGAACAGAGGCACCTCGCTGTTGATCAGACACGTCCTTGAGGTTTTTATTTTTAAATATTAACCTGGGACAAAAGTGGGAACAGCCTAAATCCAGGATAAGGTCGCCTCTTATATCATTCTCTGTTTACTAAAAATGTTCCAAATTCAGATAAAACACAATTTTTTGTCCTTTTTTTTTTTTTTACTTCTTACCTGTTGGTCCACCTCCTTGTTCTCACGTTCATGTATGGCGTCCTGGACAATGTCCTCTTGGTGTTCAGACTCTTCATGATCTATATCTTCCTCAGTTTCTTCATTGTGCTTTTGTGAATCTGTAGCACATTGTTTACAGGTGACGTCCGTGTCCTTCTTTGTTTCCTCAGATGAGCTATGAAGAGCTCCTTTCGATTCATGAGTGGAAATACTGTGGAAAAAATGGTCTTCCTTCATCTGAGGTTCATTCAGGCCATTACTATCTTCATCAGTTTCATTGGTGTCCTCAACCTCAGCTACATCCTGCTGACATATTATTGCATCATCTTCTTTCATGTCCTCAGCTGAAAAAACAATGAGATTAGGGTTACTGTCCACCAGCCCTTCCAAATCCTCCATTGGACCATCAGGGCTAGTTTCAGATATATCTTGAGGATCAGACTGTTTGTCTTCATTTGTCCCATCCTCCTGTATTTTAGTCTCAGAACCTCCTTCAACAACATCAATGACATCAACGACATCGCTGTTGTTGACGCAATCATAATCATTATTTTCCTCCTGAACTTCAACTGCTACATTCACAAACTCCTCCATTCCTGTTCTAGCATTGTTGCTACTGTCCTCTAGACCAACCTTTTCCAGAATGGACGATGATTCACTCATAGCTTTAGTTGCTGCCAAAATGTCCTTCGCTTCCTGGTTTTCAACCCCAAGTAGTACTTCATCTGTACTTGTTTCATCAAAAGTTTTTACCTTTTCTGGAATACTGATACTTTCTGCTGCTTTATTTAAATTCAGCTGCTCAACATTATGATTTTCTAGCCCAGCATTTTCAAACAAAGTATTATTAATTTCTGTGACATCCTTAGAAAGATAACCAATTTCTCCCTCTTTGTCCTCTTTAACTGGGGCTGCAGGTGTTTTTTCATTATAAGAAATGTCATTTAATTCTTTAGCAGCATCCTGCTCAACATGTACTGAAGTCTCAGTACCAGACAGAATGAATTCATCATGGGTATCTAGGGCATCTTGAGTGTTTTTCTTGGCTAGGAGAGGGTCCGGGCTCTCTGAAAGCCGAGTAAAACGCGCATTAGTCACGTCTTTGCTGCCCTCAGTGTGCTCCTCTTCCTGAAAAGTAGACTGCAATTCTTCAGAGCACGCAACGACATCTGCGAGAGCACGATATGATGACAGGGGTGTCGGATAGAGTTCTTTTTCTGCTGTTTCATTTTCTTCATCAACATTGCCAGGCTCCTCCACATTTCCTAGTGATGGCTCCTTGAGCTTTTCAATTTCTTTCAGTTCTTCAGCACATATGTCAACATCTGCAGTTCCCCTGTATGAAATCTCCAGAGTGGGTTCAGGATCACTCTCTTCTGATTCATCCTCTGGTTTATTCTCCAACTCATTGCTTTGCTGTGGTTCCAGCGCCGTGGTGTCTTTTGAGGCATTAAATATCTCAAATAAAGGTGAGGAGTTCTGAGATGGCTGGGTAATTTTGACTTCATTATTTTCATAAGATTCAGCTTGAACAACTTTGTCTCTGAAAGATGACATTTACATATAAGGACAATTAAGTGGCAATTAAGGCTGACTCATAATGTAGGCTCAATTAAAACAGGAGTCAAAACAACCATCACAATGATAATACATGAGTGAGCCTGTACTGTAGGTGTGGGTGTCTGTTCTGGCACTCTAATTAGTCTTCTGAACCAGCTATTTTTCTACCACATGACTAGAGATCTATCTTGATAAAGGTAAGAATTATTGGTGCTTGGTACGCGCTCAATGTAAAATATACTACACTTCAGATAAAGTCATGTCTGTTTAGTCATGAAATGCAGGGACTAACACCCGGAGTCAGAGAAATCAAAACGAGCAAAAAAGTCAAATCTGGGGTTATTTTACATTTTATTCTCTACATTCTGGGTCTCTTTTTTAATCAGGTGAAACTGAATAACAGATGGATGTTGCCTCTGCCTTGTCTGATAAATCAGGGAGAAACTCACTCATTCGCAGAGGTCCCAGTTTCTTTGACCGGGCTGCAGTTTTCCTGGTTTACTGTATCCTGTTTAAAGAAGAAAAAAAATCAATGACAGGCCCAGAATAGTGTTAAGATTAACACCTTTTTTTTTCAGGATCCTCCAAAATCTTTTATTCAACCCACCTCGAAAGCATCATTGTTGTGGAACCTGTCATCCATCTGTGCACCCCATTTAGCTGGATCTAGGCCACTTTCTGGAGAAAAGAAAATGTAAACTACATATGCAAACTATATAAACATAGAAGGATATAGTCAAGCTCAAATAAATCTGAAGGTTGATAATTAAACAGTGCAAATGTAAGAAATAACTCATCTACTAATTTTCACCACAATAGGATTAGAGTTTTAGAGAATAAAAGACTACAGACTGAATGGGAAAATAATAGGATAATTTTCTATATGTTTATAGTCCATTGTCAGTACCCTTAAAAAAAATCTATTTTCTGTTATATATGAAAGGCACCAGTGGCATAGGTTTCATGTCAACTTTGGGGGAACTGCACTGCTCATGTCGCTTGACCCATCATATGATTGCAGTTTTTACTCTAAATATTACCAATGAAGTTATTTTTTGCTTAAGGTATATTACACAAAGAATGTGCTGGCAATTTAATATGCAAAATATTCTTACTTTACACATTTTAACAAACACTACAAATTACTATCCTTATATCATAGACAAACATGCACTATCACTGTGCGTCTTACCAGAACTATTCACAATTATAAAAAGAACAAGTAAGTTTTTCACATCATGATTGAAGCAGAGATGCTCAAAACCACCAACAGTGTAGAATAAAAAATAATCAATTAGAATACAGAATCCAAGAAAATTGCAGACAACAACCAATCAGCAAAGACGATGTTTAAATATTTCTCTGATGCAGACACATTATTAGATGTAAGACTTTATTATGAATATTAGATTACCATTTACTGCTATTGTGAATGAAATGGAAATCAAATACAACAACCTGAATGAAACCGGCTCAGATTTAATACCGACAGTCAACTCCAAAATTATTGGCACCTTTCATGAAAATGAGTAAAAATGAACAACACATGCAATTAATGGTATTTAGTGCTTAAACACATGAGAACACTGGATAGTTTTATTTTAACATTACTTTTTCAAACATTAAAAGTTTTTTTTAGCAGTGCAATTGTGTTCTGCAAAACACTAGCTTCGAAATTAGTTCCTGCAGACTGAGAGAAAAAATTGAATTCTTTAAGGATGACAATTCGTTTGTCATTCATTCATTCATCATTTATCTTCAGTAACCACTTTATCCTTTGACAGGGCTGTGGTGGATCCAGAGCCTATCCTGGGAACACTGGGCGCAAGGCAGGAATACATCCTGGATGGGACGCCAGTCCATCGCAGGGCATCACACTTACACACCTAGGGACTATTTAGAGTAGCCAATCCACCCACTGGCAGGTTTTTGGGAGGAAACCCAAGCGGATACAAGGAAAACATGCAAAACAGACAGTAACAGGGTCGAACCCCAGGCCCTAGAGCTGTGAGGCACCAACACTACATGCTGCACCACAGATTTGTTTGTATTTATTTTAAATATTCTTTGGGGGTGACAATAATTTTACCACACATGTTTTTGAGGGGAATTACTATTAATTTAAAAAAAAAAAAAATTGTTAGAGGAAAGGTACGCAGTTTCTCTGATTGAGTGGAAAATAATTGTGAATGATTGTGTGTAATGTCTATTTTATACAATCATGTTTCTCTTGGAGGGTGCAAATACTTCTGGAGTACACGACATAAAAATGGGATTAAACTGTGAGTAATAAATTCCCTTTTTATATAGGATGTAATATATAGACTAGCTATTAAATAGACTGCGTCTTTAAACCAAGGTTCAATAATCAACCACAACTGGTGTGTCACCATGAGCGAAAGTGACCGATTTAGGATGGAGAACGGCGTGATCACACATGTCATGCTGGCACAGCTGTGGTGAACTGCCATTCTACCGTGGAAGAAATTACCCTCTCTTCGCTGGAGAAGCGCTGTAAAGTAGTGTGCGGCAAACGTGGGGATGTCTTCAGGTTGTTCTCTCAGTACCTCTCTGGCGAGCCCCTCCAGGATGTTCCCAAACCCACGAGGAACTCTCAGGTTGGTGTTGGAGAAAGATACTGCCATGTCTGAAATGATCTGCTTCTACCGCTTGGGACACGATGAAAACAGGCATCAATCCCAAAACTCTGGAGTTAACCCGAGCTGTTTATTAGGTGGATTCTTTACGAACATTCCTGCAACAACATGGAGCCCAGTTTCCCAAAAGCACTGTCAAGTTCACATCAATTTAACTAGTAGAGAGAGTGTTCAGTGTGATGCTCACTCTACCATTTCACGATGCTCTTTGGGAAACCTCGGTTAGAGCAGGCTTTTCTTATCTGATCGTTAATCTATCAGACGGGTGACACTCTGAACAATAGGCTAACGGGTCTGTATGTTATAAATAAGATGCGACCTTTAATGATGGACAGCTAAGTGTCTTGATGGACAGCTGTCTAGCCTACCTTACACTGCTAACGTTAGATAGCATAGCAATGTTTAGGATTTTTTGCAGTTTCCCATTCAAGCCTGAGACAGTCTGCTCAAACACACAGTCCCTCTTCAACTTATTTTTACACTATTAACATGAAGTCGTAACGCCCTGCTAATTCCGTACACATTCTTTCAGCCTTACCGTTTCGTTTCCAAAACTTCTCGTTGCTGTCAGGCGGTTGCTACGCAACCGACTCGCAACGACGGAAGGCAGAGAGGGCCAAACAGTCTGATGCCGTTTGCTCGGGGTGGGTTTTCGCGAAGTCCTTATACAGTCTCTGGTCTTAGTCAGAGCCTTGGAGTTCAGAGTCTTCTGGGTTGAGCTCTGTGTCTAAAAAAAAACAAACAAACATTTAATTCGGTTTTATTGCTAAGTTTCTAAGGGCACAATTACATATTCACATCAATGATTTGGGTGTTGGGGTTCCTTAAATAAATGGAATAATAACAAACTTTTATGTTTGCTCAAGTTACAATTTGTCCACAGTCTAGAAACCAGTGTGACAAATATGGCCACTGCTATTTGGGTTTTCCAAAAATAATTGTGCTAATATTGCCAAATAATGCACGAATCAATGCTTATGGTGGAGGTAATATTATTCACAGGTGCAGAGAGAGAGAGAAAAACTTAAGTGCTCAAGTTTTATTTAGTGACGGGTGCTTAGCTTGCCAGGTCCACCATGAGTAAACATGAGCTCATTTAACGTTATTCCCAATAATTCAGTTAACACACTAGATAGATAGTAAGTTAACATCCCCTAGCTACAGTTGGGATCAGTTGGGATCATGAGCTCATTTAACGTTATTCCCAATAATTCAGTTAACACACTAGATAGATAGTAAGGTAACATCCCCTAGCTACAGTTGGGATCAGTTGGGATCATGTGCTTCTGGATATTTAGGCAGTGTAGTGTTCAAGGTGTTCATACTGTCAAGCTACGAAGCACATCTGGCCAGGACTAAGCTAAGCTCAGAGCTAATGCCTGATATAGTGCCACTGTATTATTGATACAGGAGACACAGAATATACCAAGTACCAAAATACCAAGTGTCTGCAGCCTGTTCATTTGGTTAGGATTGAGGCATTCTAAGAACATTAGATGCCATATTATGTGGCAAATATTAAAAATGTTAATATTAAAGAGCCGGACAAGGTAACGGAAAAAAGCAGACCCACGTGTACCTTGCTCAAGGGTCCAACAGTGGCGCTCAGTTTAGATTCTTTTAACACTTTGTAGTTTAACGGTGTCTTCCAAATGTGTATGCAAGCTACACAGTGTAGCCTGTTTTGTTATTCTTCTGTCAGTCCATATGTGTATGCCATAAATGTTATTTGTTCATTACTTATCTAAAGGGCATTCATTGTAATCATGAAGTCGACATGCATTCTTTTTGTTCAAATCATCCTGAAGTGATGGTGGTGCAGAACTGATCTCTCGAAATTAACATAAAGAACAGTTTAATCAACATGAGTCTTTTACCTAGGTTTCCGTACTATTCCCATATAAGGAGAAACGCCAACTAGGATCACAAAGTGTTATGTCATAATATGTAACAGATGAAACAACACAGCGGTTTGACAATTCTTCTAATGAAGTATTATAGTACTAATCTGCTGAATATGTTACTAAGTACGGTACTGGTTACATTTTATGTGGAATCAGCATTCAGTATTCAAGCACTTAAAGCTTTGTTCTAGTAATTCACCTGAATCTGGCTGTATGTGTGTTTAGTTCTGACATGACAGCCGGCAAGTGTACCACTTTATGTAGGTAATTACATAAATTGAATTACATTAGCTGAGTCTAAAATCTTGCGTACGTCAGTATGTAAAACAAAATAGTGTAAACCTTTCATTGCTATGTCTCAGGTAGGTGTAAAGAAAAACAAAGTGCACCTGAGCTGTAAGTCTGTTTAATTACAAATGGAGGCTTGTAAATTCAGTCACAAAACAACAAAAGTACAACTCAAAAATATACAGTACATTTTTTCATTAAGCTAAAAAGGCTAAAAATGAAGACAATAATAAAACTTAAAACAGAGCCCACAAAAATATTGTACAGTATATCATATAATAAAGTATATTGTATGTGTTTGATCTAAAAGCACTACAAATATTGGAGAAACCTGCCACACACTTCTTATGGTTGTCCTATCTTTACATTATTTAAAGGTGATTTAAATGATGAGGGTGGCTAGTGTATTTAACTAATTAAGTGCCTCTGTAGAATAGGTGATGATGGCATATTCGGAGGTCGTACTTAATTTCCTGCTGACCTCTCTGGGGTGGACATGGAGCCTGTCAGCAGAGCGACAAGCATGCAGATGAGATCCGCTCGTAGTCTCCTCCCTCCATCTCTGCGCACACAGAAACAGGGCACCTTGTTACTTTACACATCTCTATCTTAAAACACACCTGTGGAGAATCATATTTCATGCGATCGAGTCCATACTACAAGTGATACATTTGTTCTTACAAGTCTGTGATCCTGTGGCGTTTGACCATGGAGTCCTGTGAGCTCTGGAATGCTGGAGCCTCTGACAGAAATTACAATGTCTGCGTAAGGGACCTCGTGATCACTCTGGCAATCTAAAAGATAAATAACATTGTAGTAATCAGCTAAACTTCAGTTGCACTGTAGAACCTTTTTTTTTTTATGGCCATGTGGCAATTAACTTCTTAAAATGCAAGATTTGAATCCCTTTTTTACTTAAAAAAAAATAAAATAATAATAATAACCTTACCTTGTACTATGGGCTGTTGGACTGTTCCTTCATTTTTGGTTCTTGTGCTTTTAAAAAATCGAGATATAGTAAATAGGTTGTAAAAAAAATGCAGCTTAATATACAAAGTTTCCAGAGAAACAGGACTTTTGAAAGAAAGAGAGAAAGACAGAGAGAGAGAGAGAGACAGAGAGAGAGAGAGAGAGACACAGAGAGAGAGACACAGAGAGAGAGAGAGACAGAGAGAGAGAGAGACACACAGAGAGAGAGAGAGAGAGAGAGAGAGACAGAGAGAGAGAGAGAGAGAGAGAGAGAGAGAGAGAGATGAATTAAGAGAGGTATTAAGATGTTAAAATGTTGCCTTACTTCTCGTAGATTACAGTGAGTGAATCTTCTGCATCCAACAAAATTTTCCCCCTCTTTTTGTAGCATAGATATATTAGCAGAAATATTAGCATAACTGCTATAGTCAGTGCGATAGCTGCTAATGGCCTGATCCATCCAAATTCATCTGTGTTAGAAAGTTGTGTGCTGCATCAGTTATTTTCAGAGTCCAGAATCATTATGTTTTTATCTTTCATTAGTTATAATTATAACAACTCACCATCTTTAATCACATCAATCACAACTGTGACCTTTTGGCTGGTACAAAACTGGTGTGTGTGGCACGTGTACCCTCCTTTATCTTCCTCTGTAATCTTATCCCATTCTACCATTGTGCCAGTGCTGACTTTTGTGAGGTTTCCATTATCCCTCATCCACTGGCCTTTACAATGTTTGTCGGTAGAATGACATTCCAGTTTTAGTTGGCTTCCCACTGGCACTTGGATGGAGTGCAATGATGGACCTTCAACTGAATAATCGTTTTTTAATCCGTTCTGATTTTTGTAAATCGCCACTTTCATAGACACATCTGAAACAGATTAAAGTATAAATAGATATAGGTATAGATAATAGGTATAAACAGATAAAAGATTTGAATAAGTACAATGTTGCTGAGTCTACATGACAGTAATGGATTCTTAACTTACCTAAAGCTACTTGACGAGGTGTTGCTGCAGTCTTATCTACCACAAACAGGATCATGATTAAGGTCAAATAAACACCACAGATAAATCTGTTTACCAACATGAGCTGTGTTGCAAAGAACATCTTACCTAAGATTAGAATTTCCTACCTTGAATTAGCAGCGATATCAGCCGCTCAGTGTTATGAGGGAGGTCTTGGTCATCAATCTTCACAGAAAAACATGAGTAGTTATACAGGGTCTGTTCCAGGGTTAGATTAAGAGTTTGCAAGCTCACAGTGCACATGTCTTCACTTTTGTTTTTGTCTATAGTCGCCCAAAAACAGGTGTCACATGCCGGCGTATCTTCCCATTTCCAAATACCACGAATGAACCCAGAGGAGCAGTTGTAGGTGCAGTCTAAATTAAGACGTTCTCCTAAAGTAGCTTTAATAACTTCAGGTTTTTCTGCAGTCTTTCTGCTCACAGCATCTGTGAAAGGCCAGTACATTAGCAGGCAGTGTGTAATACAGGTGGAAAATTATATATTGATTAATTGCTCACTAAAAGAGGGCAACAAGGTTAAAAATAATTACCTCTGATTCCAAAATGAAGCAGCAGAATCAGTGTTGAAGTCAGAAAAAACAACATGGTCTTCATGCAAGGGTTTTATTTTTATGTCTCTGTAAAAGCTCAAAACTGTTCATAAAAAAATAAAATAATGGAACTTGTGAACACTTTGTTGTGCTTGAAACAAAAAGGATGCTCCTCCTTTTGAGGTTTAACAATTTCACTAAAATGCCTGCCTCCAGGAAATGACAGAATTGTGGTGGTGCATTATGGTGCAACGCATGAAACATGACAACATCTAATGCATGCCATATAGGTTAAATGACATTGTAATATTTGTAATATTTCATATTTTTTATATTTTAAACATACTAAATATTATGAACATACTAATTATACTATACTTGTAGCATTTTAATGTATACATGCCCCATTTCCCTTTTTTGTTCATGTGATTTTGAATATTGGCTGGTGGTCTCAAGTTCCAGAAGAAATACAACAATTAAATAAGAATACATATATATATCTACATGGAATATCAAGCCATAAAAATGTTATTTCCTACATAAGCCACAATTTTCAAAACCAATAAATGTAAATAGCAGGATATACGGTTGTTTTCCTCTTGATAATAAATCATTGTGTCCTCCTCTGTATTTGGTCATTACAGTGGAAACTTGGGTTGGTGCAGTTTGCAGAAGCACAGACGAGCCAAGTTGCACCACGATACCTTGCAGTGCCATCTGTTAGTCGGTGAGAAAAAAAACAGGAAACATCCTACCTATACATTACCACAAAACAAGCTCCCAATGTAACTTTCTGAGTATTTGTGTCTCTGTTCCTTTTCATTTCAGTGTTTTTTGTGCATTCACAGTACATTCAACTGAAATCATCATTTCCGATTTCCACAAATTGTCATTTATTCTGACCCTTTGTTTTATTGTAAATGTTATGATGTTATGTTGTGAAATATGATAGGGCTGTAGAATACATTTGAATCCGTAGAAATATAAAATATGGTTACATAACAGTTACATGGTTACATAAATCTATTAAAAAATAGATTAGATCCTGTAGCATCCATCCTGTGAGACTGAAATGGCAGCCATTCTAGATGTGCCCCTGTCCACCTCCAAACCCGGTGAGTGCCTGAATGGCTACTGGAGGAATCGAGTTACGTGGTTTGTATTTCACTTTCAATTATTGAGGCCTCTGTGTTTTCTGATAAACCCAGTGGGCATACTGGTTCATTCAGCAGAAATGTCCAGAGGGTAAATTGGTGAACAAGGTGTTTGGCTGCTATTCACCATGTACCGATGGTTAGGTCTCTTTCTCTTCTGCCAAGCGTGGACTAAACACCTGATGATACACAATATCCTTGTATCAGGTAGGCACTAGTAGCATGGTATTGAGTTATTCTTAAGCAGTTGTTTAATATTTAGCATGCAAACTATAATAATGTATGATTTTTTATGGTACAGGAGCAGACATAAGGACTGATAGTTTTGCGTGTATAAGCCACTGTAACCTAACTCAAGTCACATTGTGTCCTGAGGGGTCCTACTTTTCATCAGGGATTTGTTTTGAATGCCCTGCAGGACAATAGTAAGTATAATATGGTGGGTGGACTATATTTTTTAATATTGTTAAACCATGATTTATGTTAAGACTGTGTGCTTGTCTTCTGTCTCAGCTGCATTGGCAATATATCTGCACCTAGAAAATGCCCACCAGGCACACACAATCTCCATCCTGGGAGAAGCAGCGTTCAGGATTGTCAGGTATCAGTCATTACCTGTCATTGCATAATCATAGTGCATAACCATAGTAAATCAAAATATGGCAGTAGCTCCATCTTGGCTAGCTACAAATCCTGTATCTGTATATCATATATCGTTATATATATCTTGTATGTACAGTACATGTATCTGTTTCAGTGCTTCAATGGCAACTTAAATGTTTTGAGATCGTATTTGTCCGTTACAGGCCTGTGCTCCAGATTTGATTAGTACAGAGGATGGTGTAGACTGCAGGCTCTGTCCTGCTGGATTTTCCTGTGACAGAACTACAGGTACTCTCACAGCATGTCAGAATGGACAGTACTCACCAGAGGGGCACACCCAGTGCCTTGCCTGTCCATTTGGTTTTGTCTGCATGGACGGATTTCAAAAGAAGGTATGCTTAAAGTATTAGTATTGCTTTTATGAAACTACCGAAGCTAGTTGATTATCAAGACAGCAGTGTTATTTCTTACCCAATCCCTGCCATTTCACATGGATCAATAAGGAATAATGGCATGAATGTGTGTATGTTGGTGTACTATTTCAGTGTGGGCCTGGAGAGGAACCTGACCTAAACCGAACTGAGTGCACTGAATGTCCTGAAGGCTACTACTCCACTCTGTGCAGTGCACAGTGTGGGCTGTGCCCAGCAGGTAAAACAGGAAGATCTTTGCTTTATCATTAATTTAGGTCCATTCGATCACTTTCACCCGGTTTCACCCAATAGAAAAACCTGTGCATCTGATCACTCTAGTGCATTTGATCACCTACTTTCACCTACTTAAACCCAGAACTGTCCGTTTGAAATGTTTTATTTACAGTCAAGCCGGAAAGTCTGCACACCCCTTTCACCTTCTCCACGTTTCATTACATTACAGACTTATTCT
>JAOUQW010000047.1:9023018-9046174 GCA_028565825.1 Olivaichthys viedmensis | reverse complement strand
TTAACATCTAAATGACCAATGAAAAGCTGACAAATCACACCGTGAATTTCGGATTTATTGTGTATGATTAATGATATAAAAATGTTTTTTCTGTTCCTGAAAAATTTGAATTTTGGAGATACATGTTTTTCATTGGACAATGACGATATATTTATATATAACAGTTGAACTATATAGCAGTAATATATATGTGAGCTTACGTTCTCAAATTTTAAGATTACAGATTCCTAGTTATATTGCGGAACTGACTGTATTTATGGTGTTTTTTTATGTAAAAAGTATAGCACACAGTTACACATAAGAAAACATGCATGAACAATGTATGAACGTTGCATTTAGTTATATAAAGCTTAAATATAGCAAGCTCCTGATGGTTGCTCTTTTCTCAGTGACGGCATTAACTGTGTATTTGTTTTCTTATAGGAACATTCCTTGGCCGGTATGGAGCTGTGTCCGAGTCTCACTGTGACCCATGTGTGCCTGGATTTTACTGCCCCGATTGGGGACAGAGCTCTGTGGAGCTCCGCTGCCCTAAGGGCTGGTTCTGCCCTGCAGGCTCTGTGACTGGAGGTGAGCGTTGTAGGCCGTAGTGGCAGTAGACTGAAAAGTGAGAAAATTGATAAAATGTCCTTTGAAAATATTAGTGAGATCCTAGAAGGTATAAATTAGGACTATTAAACCACACACTTTAAAATAGCAAAATAGCAAAATCGGAGAAAATATTCTAAAATATGCAGCTATATTTTAGCCACTGATGTCCCATATTTGCACTGTATTGACCATTTGGAACTTGAAAATAGAAATAATAAATGTAATTCTCTAGTATGATATGCAGACAGGCAGGCTTGTGCTCTCCATAGACTCAGTCCATGTTCACATGCTAGCTAGGTAGATGAGTTGTCACAGCCTCTCTGCAGGAGTTTTGTCAGCATTCCTAATACTATTAGTTGACAAGATATGGCTATTTATAGATTATTACTATAATTACTCTGTTGTGTGTGTGTGGTCAGGTCAGCAGTGCCCACCTGGTCATTTATGTCCATATGGTAGCATCAAGCCTGCCATCTGTCCCCCTGGTACCTATCAGTCTCAACCAGCTCAGCCATCCTGCCAGACATGTCCACCAGGTGAATGCAGTACATCAATGTGACATTATCTCAGCGATACATAAAGACCCAGTTGAAAGATTGTGTGTTTTGTGGCCTGAAGACCTTGCCCTTTCCTGTGCCAGGCTTTTACTGTTTGGAGGGTGCATCTGCTCCCACACCCTGTCCAGCAGGCACAGTGAGTCGGGTTGAACGGTTGCAGTCTTTGCTGGACTGCTCCCCCTGCCCTCCAGGCTTTTACTGCAGCATTAGTGCACTCACCAGTCCCTCAGGACCCTGTACTGCTGGTCAGTGTCTCTTGCTATTCGTTTTATTGCTTTTCTCAGTCAGAGCCTGTTGTCGCGAATTGCTTTCTGATCCGTTTTCCCTAAGGTCACTTCTGTGCATCTGGAGCCACAGAGCCTGGTCCGGTCTCTCAGATGTATGGAGACATCTGCCCAGCAGGGTATTACTGCCCTGAGCAGAGCAGTGGTCCTTTGCCCTGTCCTGTTGGGCACTTCCTCCCAGATACAGGAGCCTCTTCCCATACGCTCTGCTCCCCATGCCCTCCAGGCAGGTACTGCCTCGCATTGGGTTCCTCTCAACCATCAGGTAGATCAGTTTATTATTATTAAACATTATTAAACCATCAGATCAGACACATAATCTTAAAGGGGCAGTTTGTAATTTTTAGAGCCCTGTTCTGCCTGCGAAGATAAATTGCAGTTGCAATAAAAACATTGACAATCTTTCCCCCCAACCAACTCTACACAATCACAGGTCTTTTTTCAAAGGTATCCTTTAAATTATATGATTTTTATACAGTCAACTGCAGTATTATTGGCACCCTTCATAAAAATTAGCAAAAATGTTTGTATAAAATAAACACACAATGATTTAAATTTTCCACTTAAACAATTAAAGAAACTATTTACCTTTCCTCTAACAGAAATCAACAACATTTTTTAAATAGTATTTTCTCTCAAAAATATATAGAATATATAAACAAATTGTCATCCCTGGAACAATTCTATTGTTTCAGTTCTATACAGCATCCCCATATGTTTAAGCTCAAAATATCACCCATTGGATATGTTATTTATTTTATATATTATTTTTGCTAATTTTCATGATGGACGCCAGTAATTCTGTACTTGACTGTAGGTCTAGAAACACATGTAAACATTACATACTGCACCTTTAATGAATACTGAATAAAATAACCTGGTTTATGAAATAATATATTATAAACATATTATATGAGAAAAAGTGAAGGTAAGAATCACACTTTTTATTGGTTGCAGGGTTTTGCTCTCCTGGGCACTACTGTACAGGAGGTGCAGAAACTGCAGCTCCACAGGCCAAAGCCACCCAGTTCACATGCTTCTGCGACCTCATTCCGGAGTCCAGCCACTCTGAGTATGCGCTCTGTGCTCAAAGATATACCACTGTCTTCCCAGCTCATAGCCCAGGTATGCTATCGTGCCTGAAACAGTCAAAAACATGTTTTGTACTTCATTAATGTACCACAGATTTGTTTGTTTTTTCATGCAGAAGGTGGAGTAGGAGACTGCCCTGGCATGAAGCCCAGGCTTTCCTCAGATTCAGCACTGATTAGACTCAATTCTGAACCAGCTTGGGAGGCCAGACAAGCTGTATGCAATGACTTCACAGGAGACATTTGCCCTATAGGTAAACAGAGCTTCCTTTTCTTTTCTTTTTTTTATATCTGTATACAGTTATGAATTATATACAGTACAATCTATAAGTAATTGGACAGTGACATAGTTTGTGTAGTTATGGCTCTGTACTTCAGGACAGTAGATTTAAAATAAAACAATGAATTTAAGATTAAAGTGCAAAGTGTCAGCTTTAACTTGAGGATATTTTTGATCTGTACTGGGTAAACAGCATAGCAGTTGTGAGACTTTTATACATAGTTCCCCGTAAGTGACAAAACAGAGACAAAACCAACAGAAATTGTGTCATCATACAATTATTAAACAAACTGTGTAGTAAATGTCTGGAGAATCCATGTAGGACCTCATTGCTTTTATTTTTCTGGTAAAATGCAGTGGATCTCTTGTGCAGGTTTTTATTGCCCTATGGGGTCATCTTTGCCACAGCCCTGTAATGCAGGCTCTCACTGTAATCAGACTGGCCTTCATGCACCTGTGGGCCTGTGCATTGCTGGCTTCTACTGCCCTAAAGGCTCCTCAAACCCTTATGCTACACCCTGTCCTCCTGGACATTACTGCCCCAGAGGCACAGCTCTACTCCTGCCATGTCTACCAGGCACATTGAGGAGTAAGAAAATGCTTAAAATCTTTAACTATAATCTTTAAGCATATTCCGAATCAATGGTTATAAATGTTGTAAGTATATAAGTATAGTCACTGAACTATAATCTCTTAATTTTAAGAACACTTTAATTTTGTCATATTGCTAGACTGTGAATCTAAATGATTTGATGTAAGATCTCCATTTCCTGATTATACTATGTGTCACTGGCCAGTTAAAACTTTAATATCTTCAAGTGCAGTGGCTGTGCTCTCGTGTAATTGAATAGACCGTTTTGTGGTTTGTGCTTCATAAATTGTGTCTCTATGTATATATTATGTCTTAGGCTCTGCTGGGGCATTTAGCATAGAGGACTGCCTGTTATGCCCATCTGGATATTTCTGTGACCAGAAAGGCCTAACGGAGCCCAGTGGTCTGTGCTCTGAGGGTTATTACTGTCCTGGAGGGCAGAACTCATCTCAGCCTCCAGAGCATAAATGTAGAGCAGGTCATTACTGTGAAGAGGTGAGAACATTACAGTCAATATGAATACAGCACAGATTTTATATGACATTTATTAATATTAGTAAATGAGCAATTTTTTAGGGAAGTATCAGTGGTAGAGCATGCCCTATGGGTAGCTACCAGCTGAGGGAAGGCCAACATAAATGCGAGCTATGCCCTGCTGGTTTCTCTTGCCCCGACGAAGGTAAGCATAGTTCCTTTAACAAGAGCACATGGTTACCGATTATCCATTTTTCCAGTTCATCTGCTCAGAGATTTTTCACCCTAGGTATGACACACCCAGTCCTGTGCAAGCATGGATTTTATTGTCCTGCATGGTCTGCCAAGGAGCAGCCATGTCCTGCAGGGACTTATGGAAACTGGTCTGGCTTGACTGAATTATCTGAGTGCACTTTGTGTGACCCAGGCACATACTGTTCTGGAGCAGGTAGATAATAATGTATGTTCTTTAAAGCCCAGCTTGTAAAGCCAATCAGAGACCGCTGTCTGAGGGTTTGACGCATTTGTGTCTGCTTAGGTAACACCTCACCCTCTGGTCCATGCATGGCCGGCTTCCTGTGTTTTGGAGGAGCTTCTCTGCCAGCTCCTGCAGACAATGTGACAGGAACACCATGTCCACCTGGATTCTACTGTCTCACTGGGAGCTTTACTGCAACATCCTGCCCCAAGGGTACATTCAGGTACTCAGGGGTTTGTATAAAATGACAGAACATTATATGTACAGTTGAATGCAAAGGTTTGCATCCCTTATGGGAATTCCATGCAATTCCAAATGAATTGTGGGTGTGTCCTGCAGTGAGACAACAACTTAAAACATAATCCAAAATCAACAGAATTTTTTTTATTTAAACAAATCAAAAGAAAGAAGTCAGAGTTTTGCCATAACTCTCTTGGTTCAAGAAGGCAGTGTATGACATTTGGCAGAGTTAAAACATGTATGTCAATAAGAATGGGCAAAGATTGGCCAAGCAATCTGACAGAGTTAGAACAAAGGTCTCAGGAAGAATGGGGAAGCGAATATTGCAACTGAGAGGATCCCCAAGCTGCTCAGAGGATATGCAAAGAGACTGGGGGAAATTATAAAGGCAAATTCAGAAATTCAGAAAGGGAGATGCAAACCGATTTTTTTTTCATTATCAATATCCTAACATACACTATTTGAACATTTTGGTTACTTGTGATAAATAAGGATCATATGTGAAGCTTAATAAACCAAATGTGTTGTTGGTATAAAATAAAATTTCTTTGTCTTCTTAATTTTGTTCTAAGGGTATGCAAACTTCTGCACTCTGTAGTTACTGTTAACTGTACGTCAAGCAAAGTAATTTTTTTATTGTCACACCATCCGTACATATGTATAAAGTGGGATGTAATATCATAGCATTGTGCAAATCGTGTGGAACAAATGTGTACAGGAACACATAATTTGCAAATATGTCATTCTGTGTATATTAGTGTATATACTGTATATTAGTGTATCTTGTATTGTATTGTATGTGGCACCACTTTTAGGCTCAAGTATGTCAAGTGCAGAAACTGATCTGATTCTGTAAACTTAATTATCTGATTCTGCCTATAGTGTGCAGCATGGACTGACGGAACTAGGGCAGTGCCAGAGTTGCTCCCCAGGGTTCTATTGTTCAAAAGCAGGCCTGACTGCGGTTAGTGGTCCCTGCTTGCCAGGTTAGATTTGTAAAATGTTTCCATTGTTTTTCTATCCTTTGTTAAGCTGCAGGCTCTAAATATGACTTTGTTTATTCTGGCAGGGTTTTACTGCAGTGAGGGATCGCCTACCGCAGTTCCTGTGTCTCCTGTGTTTGGTGATGTATGTCCTCCTGGTCACTACTGTGAGAGTGGCAGTGCTGTGCCCAACCCCTGCTCAGTGGGCACCCACAACTCTGAGAGTGGTGGAAAGAGTGCAGAGGACTGCATGCCTTGCCCTGAAGGTAATGCTTTATTATAACTCTGCAGGTTGACCTGGAGTCCTCACTGATATAAAAATAATCCAGAGTCTGAAGTTCTTCAAGTTGTAAAAGAGGTCACAGACACTAATTATTCTCCACTTGGTCTTTGGTGCAGACTTTCTTCTTTATAAGTGCCTGTATTTCTTCCACAGGGCTGTTCCAGGATCAGAGAGGCCAAAGGGAGTGTAAACCCTGTACTCCTGGATTCCACTGCCCCTCTTCCACCCAGCAGCCTAATGGCCGCGCCACTCCATTGATCTGTCCAGAGGGCTATTACTGCCCTAATGAAACACTGCAAGGCAGGCCAGTCCCTTGCCCCAAAGGCACATATAGTAATGCTCGAGGCCTTACATCAGCAGGTGATATATTATTTAAAATAATAGGCGTTGAGTAAATCTGCATTTTAGGCCCCTATTTTTGTGATCATGGTGCAAGTGCTAAAATAAGGCATATGCTTGTGGTGCTATATCTTCTTGTTATTTTCGTGATCATTGTAACCTGCTGGTAACCTGCCGAAGAGTGGTTTAATCAGTTTTTTTATTTTATTTATTTTATTGATTCTAATAATTGCCTGATTCACATGTAGTAGCCACAACTAAGTTGTTTGTTCTTATTTGTTACGAATAAAATAATTCAGCAATTTATATTTAGTTAGTATTTGGGTGAAGTAGCCTTTTTATGTTGAAGTGGTGTGACATAAATAATGAACATCCACAAAACTGGGTTGGGACCAGACTTTTAAGCCTGCACTTGAAGTCAGGAAAATACCACTTTTGGCTTTGCGTCTGCGCTAAGTGGGTCTTGAGAGGTTTGTAACTTAGGCCCACTGCTGAACCAGAGTGGGTTTGAAAATCCCACTGCGCCAGCAGATTTTGAATGTCACACCCCGTGTTGTGTCCCTCCGCCCACATCAGCTCAGGTATGTTTATTTCTGACCAAACAAAAAAATGGCTTACACCCAACCAAATTAGCAATACGCCACCGTTATATACGCAGATTATACTTGTGCATGTATGAAAATTGAGCCCTTTATGTTTAACAGTCATAATCATGTTTGGTATTCACATTTTGATTACGTTGTATGTCTGTTTTTGCGATTAGATGAGTGTCTGGTCTGTCCAGTGGGCTATTTCTGTGGTGCACATGCTCTCGTTCAACCCTCTGGGCCTTGTGCCCCTGGATTCCTATGTTTTATGCGTGCCACAGTTCCCAACCCCACTGACAACAACACAGGAACTCTTTGTCCACCAGGAGCTTACTGCCAGCTGGGAATCAGAACTGGTACTGTTTCGTTCTTCCAAAACACCCTACATAACAGGGATGATACAATAATTATATTGTAGCCAATATTGACTTGAAATGCTGGATCAGTATTGGATCAGAGTTGACATTTTCTCCAATCCGATTAACGTATTTTATGCTGTGAACACGTTATGTTGACTGACATAACACAGGTCTTGCATGTGAACACTACAGATGAGTACGAGTACTTGAGTACAAGCAAGTGAAAGCAATGATTGCAAGCGAAGCATATTGCAAACGTTATTACCTCTTTTAACTCTACTATTAGTACAGAGGCCATTGTCTCGTGTTAAAACGTAAGCCAAAGATTTGCTGCTGCTAGGTTTTGTCGAAGGCGAAAACACAAAAGGCAATATAAAAAGTCATTTGTACTCACTTATTTTCTCTGTCGAGTACTCGAGCTGTCAAAATGACCAAAATGCACATTCTTAGTGAACACAGGACAGAACTTGTTTTAAAACATGCCACCATCATTCCTCTGATGTTTCTTATAACTTGGCACCATAAGCTTGCACAGAGTTGGCACGGTTACTAAAAGAGTAGCAGTATTGGATCAGATTCAGGTATCTGCCAATACTCAGAGCTCTAATATAGGTATTGTATCGAAACTGGTAAAAGTGGGCTTGGGACATCCCTATAAAGCAGCCTCAAAATTCTGTCAAGAAATTTCTTATGGCAGAATGATTGGAACATAAACTGATTTAATTGCTGTGCTTTACAGGTGATTGCTCTCCAGGCTACTACTGTGACTGGGGATCTAGCAGCCCAGAGCAGAGACTCTGCCCAGCAGGCTTTTATTGCCCAGCTGGCACAGACAAACCCATCGCCTGTGGCCCAGGGATGTTCAGCTCAGTCATGGGGAACAGTGACAGAGAGAACTGTGAGCCATGCCCAGCAGGCTACTACTGTCAGGGTAGGTTACCATACATCTGTGTAACATTAATGTTACAGCATTATTTTTATAACATCTTTTAATCTGTGTATTTACAATGTAGATGATGGGGTGGTGGAACCGGCTGCTTGTCCTCTGGGGTTTTACTGCCCCCTTGGCACAGCGGTGGGCTCAGATTTCCCCTGCCCTCAAGGGACAGTGCAACCTCTGGCCAGAGCCACTAGTGAGGAGGATTGTTCACCGTGCCCTTCAGGTTACACTCTTACCACTTCTATTCTGTTCTATTATGTCATATATGTAAAGTATTTTATAGAAAAGTGGGAAATTGGTGCTCTCTGCTTATATAGGTATGTTCTGCGCCATACCTGCGCTTTCTGAGCCTACAGGGCGCTGCCAGGAGGGGTATCATTGTCTTTCAGGAGCCATCAGCCCTAATGCCACTGGACACAAGGTAGATTTTAGGGTTGTACTTAGTGCTAAGTATACAAATTCCAGAGATTCCTATCAGGTTAGTCACAAATGTTTTAATCCTGATGAAAAAAAAACTGATGGACAATTTTAATTAGTTTTATCTCACTCACTCCATGTATCTGTGATTTGCAGATGGACTCTGCTGGTAATAACATGTGCCCTCTTGGTCACTACTGCCCTGCTGGCACTGGCTACCCTCTCCAGTGCCCTCCTGGCACATTCTCCAGCTCACCAGGGTTAAGCGTGATGGAGCAGTGCCAGCCCTGCCCACCAGGCTACTTCTGTGAGCAGCCTGCAATGGCAGACGCCTCTGATGCATCGCTCTGTGATGCTGGGTAATCCATATTCCAGTATTCCATGAGCTGTGGATGAACGTTTGACTAAAATACACCCACATCCATTTGAGTTTGACATTCTCTATGCACTCTTCTGCTACTAATGGATGTTAGAGGTTATGCTTTAGTGCTCCATCCATTATTTTTGCTCCCATACTAAACGAAATGGAAGCTGTCTGTGCGGTCAAAACCAGAACGATGCATCTGGACAGCAGCACAGAAAATGGAGAAAGAAACATATTCTTTTATAGACAACATGAAACAGAAATCATAGCGGAAAGCATTTCTCTTCCATAACGTGATGTATTTTTAAGTGAAACAGGCTCAGAATTTTGATGATAGCTGGGAGCGTGGGAGGGTAGGTGAAACATGATATTATTGTTTATTATTATTATTCTTATTGGATAATGGTGACGTAGTTAAAAATCAAAAGACGTTTACACTCTTAGAATAAAGGGCTCCTTAAGGGTTCTATAGATAGTTAAGGCTTCTTAGCTTCCAAAAAGGGTGTTACCTGGAACAGCCTTTATCGGACGACAAAACAGGACTGGAGCACGGGGATACTTATACACACTTCTAAACGAGGGATCAGACGGGAAACAGGTGGAAGGACTTAACATAATCATACGGGGCGGGACTACAACACAAACACATATCGCGCACGCTGGGTCACGCGCACAGCCGGGCACGTGACAAACCCTTAAGGGAACCTTTTTTTCGAAGACTGATGAGATAAGCAAAGGTTATTGCATTCTGATGGAAGATTACGAAAAGAAAAAAAATGAATTTTGCTTTTTAATATGACAGATTATGCACAGTATGACCAGAATGAGCTAACGCAAATTTAAAAAAAAGATCAGTTTTGATTTCAGGTTGTCTATAAAAAATGCATTTTGTCAAAAATGTTTCTCTTGTTTAGGTTTGCATGCCTTGGAGGCAGTCGCAGTGCTCGCCCAGTAGATGGACTGGAGGGCTATATTTGTCCCAGTGGGTATAGTTGCCCCATAGGCACCCCAGTGGAAGTGCCATGCGAGCCTGGCACCTATAGCAGTGCCCCTGGAGCAGCTCACTGTCTCTCCTGTCCAGCTGGTACCATGTGCCCCTCCTCAGCTACTCAGGAACCCTTTCCATGTCCTATAGGTATCTTGAGCTCTCATTAGTTCTGTATCATGGAATATGAATTTTATTAATGTTATTATTGTATGTTGAATATACAAGAAAGCCAAAATAAACCAGCAAACCAGCTCTACAAAAATCAAATACTATATTTGTACATTTAGGCAAAACACTCCATGATCAATTGGGCACTCACAGTCTGTTTCATGGTGCCTTTGTGTTTGCATCAGGTCATTTCTGTCCTCCTGGCACTGCTACGGCCCTGCCGTGCCCTGTGGGTACACTGGGCCAGGTTGCCAGGGCTCCGTCTAAGTCTGCCTGTATGCCATGTCCAACTGGCCTCTATTGCAGCGTACCTGGAGCGTCTCAGCCACAAGGTCTGCTCGCACTCATACAGTTAAAAACATTTCTTACCACATGTTGCATAAGAATTCCTAGTATTTCTTATGTGTTCCTCTGTCAATTGTTGTTAAGACAAAGTTAATATATGCATTAAATTACTCAAATGTCATTTGTAGCAACTTTTTTCATTATGTTTTAGGCCAGTGCCAGGCGGGATATTTTTGCCAGAGTGGTTCTGCATATCCAGCCCCCCTTAACACATCCAGCTTCCTGAGGAATGGTCCCTGCCCACAGGGTCATTTCTGCCCCTCAGGCACCCTCACACCTCTGCCCTGCCCTGCAGGCACCATTCGTAATCTCAGTGGTTTGTAAATACACATCAATAGTCAGGAAATCATTCAATATTGGAAATGTGCACAGATCAGTACTTTTATTGTGATGTTTTTATGTATGTTTTATGTAGGTGATGTTTTATCCACCTGTGGATAAGGGATGGAGATATTTACCAAAAAAAAAAAACCCCAACAAACTATATTTTAATATAAGGTCAAAATGAGCTAACCATTATCTTTGGAATATAACTATGAGGTTTAATTTTTTTCTTGTTTATTAGAGAAACTAAGCCAAGCATGTAAAGTCTTTTGTAAAATGGGTCATTTTGACTCAAACTAAACACTAAAGTTAAAGTCAACCACTGACAGCCTGAATTGATCATTTCCATAGGTGGTTATTCCATTGAGAGCTGCCTACCTTGCCCAGCAGGGCACTACTGTGCCAGTGAGGGTCTCGATTCCCCCAGTGGTCCCTGTGCCGTAGGCTTCTACTGCCCTGCTGATTTCTCCTCCACTACTTCTCACGCCTTTCTCTGTCCCAAGGTGAGGCCTGTGTTCTCATCTTATTCCTCACTCATATTAATCAAAGTCTTACACATAGACTGACAGGCTGCGTCCTCTCAGGGCCACTACTGTCCCCTGGGCTCTCCCCTGGCCTTGCCATGTCCCACAGGACAATATCAGCCCAACCCAGGCTCAGAGAGCTGCATCCCGTGCCGTCCAGGCTTCTACTGTGAGGAGGCCATTGCAGGAGACCCCTCACTGTGTCCCTCTCACTCCTACTGCCCAGCAGGTACTATGCAGCAGATACAGATAATAATAATAATAATAATAATGATAATGATGATGATGATGATTATTATTATTATACCTTTCTTAAATGGTATGCAGTCTTTCATGTTTTTTAATGAATTTTATGCCTGCCTTAAAGTTGAATTGAATTGAATAAATATACATAGTAAAAACAGCATAGTAAAACAGATGCTACAGTGCTGGCAACATGCGGGTGTCAACATTTTCCAATACTTATGGTTCAAAGCAGGAGTCAATACACAGTCAGACAGGGTTAAGCGAGGAAAATCCATACTCATAAACGAGAAAAAACAAATATAGGTTTAAACCAGGAAATATTATTAACATGAAATACAACAACTAGGAAAACAAAAGGAAAATACAATTCAGAAATAAAGGCAGACAACTAAACAAGGAAATCAAGTTTAAATGAAGGAGAGTTTAAATGAACAAACTAATGTGAGACAGGTGAAAACAATGAGGAAACAGACTAATGACAAGATGAGGGTGGAGACAACAAAAGAGGAACGGAAACCAAAAGACACGGGAGATTGTGACATCCGGTTGTTTAAAAAATCACTGAAAGTAAAAAACAGAAAGTAAAAATACAAATAAAATGAATAAAGACAACAAAATATAATGCATAGAAATAACAATAATGGAATATATTTATAAAGGTTTTTAGTCATCTAGGTAATTTTGAAATGTAGTAGTAAGTGAAGACAATTGGACAAGGGGCTGTTGTAATCTTGAAGATGTTTCACCACTCATCCAAGGGGTTTCATCAAAACGTATGATGGCATAAAAATACTAAATAAAGTTAAACCTGTTAATACAGTTGTGTGCAAAACTTGCATCATCTTAGGGCAAAATGAAGAAAACAAAGACATTTAATTTATAGCAACAACACATTTAGTGTGTTAAGTGTCACAGCTATTACTTCATTATCACAAGTAACAAAAATGGTCAAATAGTGTGTAAAGATTATTACTGAAAAACAAAACAAAATATCAGTTCAACGGTTTGCATCTACCTTTCTGAATGTGATATAAATATTCAAAAATAACTTGTTTGCCCACCCTTTACTCACTACCTCCAACCTCTTTGCATATCCACTGAACAGCTTTTGTATTCCCTCAGTTGCAAGGGCGGACTTAGGGTGGTGGGGGCCCCTGGGCTTGAGCCATTGTTGGGACCCTATACCTACACCATGACATGAATCTACAACTGCTCCGACCAAAAAAAAAAAAAAGGCAACTATAATACAAAACAGCAAGTAGTCATTGAGCAGAGAGAGAGAATGAGAGGCAATGTCGACCCTTATGGACAGTAACTAAAGCAAAGAAACTGAATCACAGATTATAAGCAGTGCGAGACATATGCAATGACAGAAATTATAATTAATTATCATCACAACCCAAGAATGCAAAGGTGAGCAAATTATTTATCAGAAGTGTGCTTGTGTGTGCATTAGAGAGAAAAAGAAAAGAGGGATTACCATGGCAAGCAAAGTAACCACAACACAAAAGGAGACACCATGCCACCACCTTAACCGAACCTCACCGCTACGTAGCCCACACAACACTTAGCTTCGGCATGGTTAGCTGATGAACCTGCTGCGCTGCATGCGCCAGTCTGAGGAGAGGTTCATGATGATAGTACCACACCTGGAGTCGCATCGTCACTGACGCTCAATTTGAAAAGTCCAGTCAGTTTTTGAATTCTTTTGAGCATCTCCCTTTCACGCTGCTCCTTTTCTTTTCTTTTTTCTTTTTTTTTCTTTTTTGTGCTCCACTATCATATTTTCTGTTATCCGACATGATGGCAATTCGCTAGCTAAATCAAAGCTCACGTGACTGCATCCGCGTGGGTTCATAATCCTCCCATTGGCAAAATTTCAACCAATTAACAAAAGCCAAATATGACCGACGTACATCTACGACCCAGCGGCAGTATTTCGTAGAAAATTTTCCAATCGCTGCACGGAAAACCCAAAATGTATTCGTAGGTTTTGATTAATTTGGGGCCCCCCCTTTGCACAGGGCCCTGGGCTACAGCCCAGGTTAGCCCATGCATAAGTCCGGCCATGCTCAATTGTAACAATGTTCCTAAATTTCTGTGGCCATTTTGCTTGGCCAATCTTTGTCAATTCTTCTTGACATTGTCTGTATAACTATAACTCTGCCAGATGTCATACACTGCTTTCTTCAAATCAAATCTGGAGACCCAGAGGGTCATGGCAAAACTTCTTTTCAAACTACTGTTCTGTTGATTTTGCCTTATGTTTTGGTTTGTTGTCTTGTAGCGGGATACACCAGCATTTTATTTTTTAACATCGTGGAATTCTCTTTCTTTGTAGATAAATTGAAAATTGACGTCCATTTTCCCCCTTTCACCCAGAATCCATGGGGCATGTAAACTTTTGCACTTGAATGTAGATGATACCTCATGTGTCCAGTGCTTTCTACAAACAGAAAGCAACCTTACTTTTATGTTTTATTCATCAAACATTTAAAAGTCCTGTACTAGATTATGTTAAAGAATGATTTGGCACATATTCATTAAGACATTCTGAAATGTAGGCAGGTGCTAGACTATTAATCATTAATCAAAATATATAAAAGTATTGTAATGGAATTATGGACATTTTTGTTTGATCCTATATATATATATACAGGTACTATGATTCCTCAGTCATGCCCCAATGGCACATACACTCCCCCCGATGTAGGGGGTCTGCATGATGAGAGAGAGTGCTTGCCCTGCCCACCAGGAAGGTTCTGCAGGTAATCTCATCCACAAAGCAACAGTCTGTGTTTACAGGTTAATTTGTCTTTTTATTTAGAATTTTTGGGATGAATGTGACGGAAAAAATAAACAAGCCTTTTCTTTCTAGGGGTGGTCAGATCAGAGGGCTGTGTGCCACGGGGTATGTGTGTATCTCAGGCAGCTCAGCCTTCACCCCACAGGGCCCAGTCATGCCCAACACGAGCCAGTGTGAGTGGGGCATGCAGTGTGCTGGACCCTGTCCTGCTGGTAGGTCATTCAGGACATTCTGCACATTAAACTAAGCACTGGATATGTGCCACCACATGATGACACAGTGAGACACAATAATAATAACAGTAACAAGGAGATTATTAGACTTTCGAGGCTTTTGCATCACACATTTACATTTTAGTCATTTAGCAAATGCTCTTATCCAGAGCGACTTACAAAAACATGCAAACAGTTAAAGGCACAGCGATACAAAGCCCCTAACAAATCTGCATGGATTCATAACCTGAAAGGCAAGAGACAAATGATAGATTGCACAAGTGCTAGAGTGGTCTTGGTTGTGACAAAAAGACCATTTTGATCCTAACTGCATGAACAATAAAAAGACAATCAGTAACAAAAGGACAATTTTAAATCTAAGTGCAAATAAAAAATAATAAATGTATTAAATAATAATACAAATAAATAACACAACCTGACAGGTCGTAATAGTATTTGTGTCGGCAGGTTTCTACTGCCCAGAGGGCACAGAGGAACCTCAAGCCTGCCCTGCTAACACTTTAAAGGAAACCGCCGGAGGAAGCAGCATACGTGACTGTCTCCCCTGTCCACCCAAACACTGGTGCAAAGAGGGTAAAAAGGACACACTCCTCAAAATGCCTAACATTCTGTTCCTAATTAAACAATATGACAGATTATATATTGTTATATATATATTACTTTGTAACCTGGAATCTGTATGAATAAATCATCAACCACTCCACCTCAAATCCCACATGCAGGTGATCCTGTGGTGTACATGTGTCCAGAGGGTTATTACTGTGATGGTATAATTGATTATGAGTCTAAGGGTAGGCCTGGACCAAGAGCGTGCCCTCAGTTTACCTACAGACCTTCTCCTGGTGCAGGAAGCAAAGGAGACTGCATTCAGTGTCCAGCCGGAACTTTCTGCAATGCTACAGGTCAGATATACAGTTAGTCCAGTTCATGTGTGTTCTTGTCTAATTTGACCTTGAAAACAGCTATACTGCCTTATAGGGGCATGTTCATATAACTGTGTGCCGGTGTACAGATATAAAGAAATTTAAAATAAATCTGAAGTAGTTAGCATTCTGCTAAACCAGACAAAATACTGATGAAAATATATATATATTTCAGTGATATTTTCACATTTACAGGAGTCATTCAATATTTTCAAATACAGTGTAAAGTTAAAGTAAAATAAAACAATTTTTTAATTAAAGTAAAATGTTAAATTAAAGTTAACTTAAAGTTAAGTTAAATTAAAACATACCAGATGACAAATAACAAAAAAAAAAACAGTATTTCTGAAATTGTTTTGATAAACTACTGAAGTTCATTACAAATATTCTTGCATTTTCTTGCGTTTTCTCCTGATGAAATAATTTAATACTTTAATAGCGAAAGTTGTGGTAAATGTCGTTTAATGTTATTCTCTTTAAAACTCTGAAATTGTAAGCAGATACCATCATAAACCAAATATTATGAGACTGGGGCTCTATTTTAATGTGATATAATATGATATATTGCTAATTCAGTTGGACAGAAGCCAGTTTTTCACAGTTGCTATATTTGTGACCAGAAATGAGTGCGCCTATGTTGCCATGGTGCCAGGTCTGTGACATTTAAAATCTGCCGGCACAGTAATATATAGGAACCCACTTTGGACCAAAATTGAGTTTATGTTACCGCCTTTCAGGACCGCCTCTTAGTGCAGACACAAGGCCAAAATAGTATTTTTCTGACTTCCAGCGTAGGCTTAAAAGTGTAGTCCCATGCCTTATAACCCGGTTTTGTGGATGTACAATATTTATATCACCTCACTTCAAAATAAATAAGCTACTTTACCCAAATGCTAACTAAATATAAATGACTGACTCATTTATCTGTAACAAATAAGAACATACATCTCAGGTTGTGGCTACTAAATGTAAATCGGGAAGTTGATGTGTCATTATGCATAGAACAATATATAATTATATCGAATTAATACAACATCTAACAAAACTAGTTAAATACTAGACTTGCCAAATGTGTTACCATCATACAGAGGACGGAATTAGTCCTCACACATTTGAGTGAAAACACACAAAGTGCATGAGAAGACAGAAGACACGTTTGGTGTAAGTTATGTCACCCAGTCGGTTATATTTTCCATTAAAATATTGATGTGAAATCCACATGTCATTACAATTTTTTTTTTTGCTTTGTTTATCCTGTGTGTTTCATTGTGTGCTTTGTGTAATAAAAGACCCCTCACATTGTTATTTCAGGTCTCACTGATTTCTCCAGCTTTCCCTGCCCTCCTGGTTATTGGTGCAGTGGTACAGGCCTGCCAGTCCCCTGCCCTGCAGGCACCATGAGGGCACAACCAGGGGCAAATGCTTCCAGCCAGTGCCAACCCTGTGCTGCTGGTACTTGGTGCCCTGATCCTCGCCTAACAGGTCAGCCTAACGCTGTGGGGATTCCCTGCCGAGCCTCTTACCAGTGCCCTATAGGTGGGTACAGTCTTGCTTTGTTTCATATTTGTTACATTTTAGAGTGCATATGGACACATTTACACTAGTTTTCCTAACAGGATCAGTGATGGAGGTCTTGTGCAGAGCAGGCTCATATTGCAGGCCACAAACTGGAGAACCCACTCTATGCCCTGCAGGCTATTACTGCCCTGAAGGCTCACACACCTACAACACACCCCAGCAAGTGTATGTAAATTGAATATGCTTTCTTAAGAGAATTATTATATTTTAATGTTCAGAAGTAATGAAAGCAATTAAAGCTGATTGGTGGTATCACTGTTTTTTTTTTTTACTACTGTTTATATTTGATGTTGATCTTCCTTTTGGCAGTTGCACATACCCATATTACTGCCCGGCTAACAGCTCTAGCATGTTGTTGTGTGGTGGCGGCTCTATGCCTCGTAACATCAGTGGCCTGAGAGTTTCTCAGGAGAGCAGCTGCCTCTTGTGTGAGGCAGGGACTTATCGGCCCAGTGGCTCCCCTCACCTCCGCTGCCTCCCGTGCCCCCCAGGCTACCACTGCCCTCCAGGTTAGTCTTCCCAGTGGGAGCCAATGGTCCACAGGTGTAAGGCATTTTTGACAATCACAAAACATGCTATTAGCAATTTTGGTTCTCAAATAATGTATATACTGTATACCACAGCAACATTTTTGGTTCTCTGCTATGTATCTTATAATATGCAACTTTATTTGGATTCTTAACCATGTATCTAATAAAGCTGAAAAACTATGATGAATGATCATGAATAATAATGACCTGTCCCTCAGGCACTGAGGACCACAGCGGTCAGCTATGTCCAATGGGCTACGTTTGTCCATGGGGTTCATACAATCCTGTCCCATGCCCACCTGGTACCTATGGCAACCACACCAAGGCAGAACTCCTTGAGGAATGCCACCCTTGCCCTCCAGGCACATTCAACCACATGTACGCACAGAGAGCCTGTTTTCCCTGTGGCAGCTCATCCATATCAGCCCAAGGTCTCCTCATTAACACAAACATACTAGAACAGTGTGAACCACACAGTCTCTATTGCATACAGCAAGACCCCTTAAAGCGAAACCCACAATATTACATAGCATTTTACTTTAATGTTTTTGTCTAGGGGCATCCTCGTGCATGTGCATAGGAAAAAATCGAGCTTTCCAGCACTCTGACGGCTTCTGTGTGTGTAAAACGGGTTACGTCTTCTATAATGAACTAGACTTCAAAAGTTCCAGTGCTGACAGTGATCTAGACTGTCAACCCGAGGTAGGAGACTTCACTCACTTAGACTCAATAAACACTGATCTTACTAACTCTTCTTTTTTTTCAAGTGATAATAAAAGAAGGATAAAGTTCTGTGCTCCCTAAAGGTGAATAAACGCTGTGGAGCTGGACAAGTAAGACTGGCTTCATCTCAAGAATGCGTTAGCCCCTCCAAACACTCTTGCAACATTACTTGTGGACCTCATGGTGGGAGTCTGGATGTAAGCTTGGGCATGTAAGTTCACTCTTATTGTTCAAAAGATAAAGGATTTTAGATTAAATAAAATACAGTAAAGACCTTATTTTATAATCTTTACAGAACAATTGTTGCATAAGTGAATAATAGGGCTCAGGAGATTCCATTATATTGCTTGTTAATTGGAAAAGGGCTGAATGTGTGTTTTTCTGCAGTTGTCATTGTGAGAGGTATGTGTCTGCAGAGGAGCTGTGTAACTCCTCATGTTTGTCTGCGCTGCCCGTGCTGTCTGCCAGGTTGGCTACAAATGGACAGCTATTGCTCAGGATCAAAGCCATGGATGAAAGCAGGATCTGGAGCAGAGTGAGTACTGTGTGTGTGCGCGTGTCTTTTTCTTTCGTCAACAATGCCAACTCACTAATACATGTATTAATAGCCAAAATCTTTACTGTCATCATTGTGAGGTGTATTGATCTCCTTTCTCTTTTTAGAATATGATGAATGTACTGGGACCTGACAGTCATGTCAGCACCATCGGAAAGATCCACTTTGTTCAGTTTTCTCCAGAAGGGGTGATGGGTTGGATTTTAAAGGATCCTGCGCTTATTGACATCTTTTTGTCTGGTACCTCCAATAGATATTTCACGATTCCGTTTATTATTTGCTATATCTGACACAACCGCATCTTTATTCTTATTCACACATATTTAGTCTTGATTTCCTTTAATTAAAAAGAAGGAAATATAATAATATGGACTAATAAAAACACACAAACATTAATCTGTTTTGAGACTAAAATCATTTTAGTAGTCCAACAGTCAATTATATTTCTTATCAGAACCATTTGAAATTCTGGCTGAACATCCAAAGAAGCGAAGGCACACCAATGAGGCAGGACTACTGAGCTTTGGACCTCTCCCTCGCATTCCCAACCCCATAGCCTGCCTCTCTTCCAACGACATGCTCATTTTTCAGCTCACCATCAACTACACTGGTAGGGTATTTTCACAAACAATTTCTTCTTAAGTATTTATGAAGGACTATCTATACAATGCGTAACATCTCTCTATTGATTATGAATCCAGACCGTCTCCTCAGCCACTTTCCAGTCTATCAGAAGAGCCATTTGTTCAGCAGTAACCCTGCCTGGGACTATGGTGCCTTCAGACGACTGGAGCGCCTTATCAAACATTCCCAGTTTAATTCCACTAGGTACAATCACTCATTTATATGCAAATGGTTAACCCTTTTGTTCTGTTTATGACTTGGGTGCCCGATTGGTCCAGGCCATTGATTTTGTAACAATGGTCCAGGCATTGATTTTATAACAATACAATTGTAAAATTTAATTTTCATGTCAATTATTAGCAAGATAAACAATATTTATAGAAATAGGCATACTGGTACAAAAGCCCTTTACATGCTTGTGGATCCCCCTGATGGCAGATGTGTGTGCAAATAACATATGGAGGTCATGTAACAGTGACCAACATCACTTTATGTTTTTATATTTACAAAGGCTAGTCATTTAGCTGACTTTTGACCTCTATTTCACTCATAAAATGAGCTGAACATAATCTCAAAACAATATTTCCTACATAAAACTTATGCTTGTCTCATGTTCTCTATATTAGGTGAATGTTCAAGCATAAGTTTTATGTAGGAAATATTGTTTTGTTTCACTTCTAGTAAAAGTTTAAAATGGGTAAGTTTGATCTGAACAGAGCATAAGGTTTAGATATGTTATATGCAGAATAAATAACACACAAAATATTTTAATGATGATTACCCTCATTGATAGCACTATAGTGGCACCTTTATCCTTTGATTTTTTCAGATTTGCACATGTATTCATGGAGCCGGGGAAGTATGTGTTCCTGGACAATGCAGTGCCGGACTGGAGCCTGATAGTGGTGGTGAGAGATAAGGGCACAGAGTGCGACCCTATTGCAGCTGCCTTCCAGCCCACCTCTCCAGCACAGCTGGTGCGACACGGGATTGTCAAACAACAGCGCCTCAACCTGCTGCCTGACTGGGGCACCATTGTAGGTGCGTGTTTTGTCCATTAAAAGTAAATTTAGAGTCATAGCCTTGGTACATGAAGACTCCAAGTTTAGCCTATGACATAACGGTTATCATTCCGGGTATCATATGGGCAGCAATGGCTCCAATGTCGAAATCAGAGCACTCCTGATTAATCTATTAATCTTATCAGGAGTCCTTCTTCTGGCCAATGTGTTGAGGTGTCATTGGGCAAGGCCAAACTGCTCCATTGGTGTTTCGCCCTGACCCCATATTCTTGCCCACACATGATGACAATACAAAAGACCAGAAAGTGCTTGGTGGCCCTACCATCGACATAAAAAGTGATAAAAACCACCTTTTTTTTAACATAGTGATGTAATCCTGATTGGACGTTGTTGGATGTTTTTATCTGCAGGGATATTGGCACTGATGGTGTTACTAATAGTCGTGTTGACCGTGTCTGCCCTGCTCCTGAGACCTAATCATGCCAACCTCATTGCTAAAGGCAGGCTTAAGCCTAAATGGCGCAGACTGGGGGAACCCACTGTTCCTGTGACATATGCTTACAATGGAGAGTGGTGAGTCAGCAGCCAAGTAGTTGTTGGACAAAAGATTGTATGGCCCAGGCTGATTTTGTCTGAATGGTGTGTTTTTTGTTGTCCCACAGCATGGATAATGGTATACTGGGGCTCAGGGGACTGGGTGAAGGTGCAGAAGAAGAACCTGCTGTATGCAAAGGTGACCAATCTAGGCCGTTTAATTCTTTCACAAACATTCATTGTCCAAATAACATCTAAACCTGATGAAAAGCTTCTCTTTTTTCTAACGTTCTCTCAAAACCTGTATTCAAACAACACTGAAGGATTCAAGAATGCATTAATGGAGTTGGAAGGGTTTAACGTGAAAACGCTGTACGACAAATTAGAGGACCAGAATTTGCATCTGGGATCACAGTTGGCGAAGCACCGCAAAGATACGCAGGAGTTCTATAAGAATATCTGTCAGCAGACTGACACGCTGCGGGTGAGAGACAAGGATTCATCCCACCACGCCGTCTGAAACTAACTACAGAACACTGTCTTTGTCAATGCAATGGCTTTTTAATGGCATTGTTCTTCTTTAGGATGTTTTGGAGAATATGGAGCCCTCAAAGCTGATCCAGTGGAAGAAGATGATAGACAGTGATGCACAAGCCAAGAAGGAATCAGTTTGTGGTATGACTTTGAAGATTAATGGTGGACCTGCTGAAATGTGTGAACTGGAAATAGATCACTAGTCAGTGTTTGTGTGCATGTGTGTGTCACAGTGGAGCCGTGGATGGGCTTGATGGAGGCAGTGCTGAAATCTTTAGAGGCGGTGTTATGCAGGCTGAATGGAGAGGCCTGGCAGCAGCAGCAGCAGCAACAAAGCACATCGGCCAACAGTCACAGAGACACCAGAGACAGTGAAATCCACACCAGGAACACTCGGGTTACCCATCCAGCAGCATCTAACATTGCATTCAATATGATTTGCTTTATTCTTCAATTTCTGATCAATGTGTCTATGACCCATCGTAGATTTCTTCAGTTGACATGAGTGAACTGAAAGCAAGGCCGGACACAGAAGCAGTTTCTTCTGACCCAGGTGGGAGGAAATTTCTTTCAGTGCCCCCTTTGAGCACAGCACCCTGTGTGAGCGAAGAGGACCTGGCCAAGCTGGTGGCACTCACACCTCTCACCAGAACACTGCAGGACATAGAGCAGTCTCTGCAAGAACTCAGCCACAGGTCCAGAGCACAGGAAGGTATGAGTATGCCCTTTTAGTTTTTCTTCAGACTTATCACTCGACTAAAGATTAGACTATTTAACTCCCAATGATATACAATAATATAATTATATAGTAAAATATATTTAGCTTAATTCATACTCATTATTCAAGAATATTACTAAAACTAAGAAAAAAATGTTTGTATATGAAATGCCTGAGTATTAAATTGCACACCATTTAATTCACTTTTCAACACTGTTGTGATACCAAACATTTTGATAACTGTGATTAGTACAGTTTTAATGCATTGTGTGTTATCATGGTTACATAATAAGTAAAATAATAGGAAATCTTTTTTTAAGCATGGAAACCTTAAGTTAAGCATGATAAACACTTTGTAATGTGCAGTAGTGGCAGTCAAGAGCAGGTGTATTTGATCAGTGTGGTGTTTATTGTGGCGAATACAAAAATCAAAGTCAGTAGGAAGGAAAATGCACTGAAGGATGAACCATAATCATAAACCAATGAAACAGGTGAAGCCAGGAAACCCTAGAAATGCAAAAAACACAGAACTAGAAACTTGCTTGAATGCACAACAATACTTCACACTGAATAGCAGACACAAAAGGGTATATGTACACAAACTAATAAAAGGAAACTAAAGACAGACAATGAATTAAGCGAACCAATGACTATATGGGATAGAGATTAACAACAGAACAGGAACTAAAGCAAACAGAAGCACATGGCGCTGTTGCTATGGGAACCACAACGTGAAGCAGGGAGGGTGAGACTGTGACAGTTTTGTTTGAGAAATATAAGTTTTTTAAAACTGTATTAATAGCTTTTCATAACTGATAAAATGCAACCAGTTCTTGGTAGGGGTTATATATATATATACAGTCAAGCCGGAAAGTCTGCACACCCCTTTCACCTTCTCCACGTTTCATTACATTACAGACT
>JAOUQW010000047.1:8982792-8995147 GCA_028565825.1 Olivaichthys viedmensis | reverse complement strand
CATCCGGATTTCTGTAAAGCTGCTTTGTGACAATGTCCATTGTTAAAAGCGCTATACAAATAAAATTGAATTGAATGGAATGAAGTCAGAGTAATAATCTGTTTATGGTAATTTAGAAGAATGTCTCCAGCCCCCATAAATTATATTATACATACAGCAAGGATCATTTGGACAGTAGAAAACAGTGGTGAAAGGAACCATGGCCCTCAGCACTGTAGCAACGTCACACTGACCCTTTCATTGGGAGTCCGATGAAGCACTCCATGCAGGGATGATGTGTTATTAAGCGACAATGAACGTGAACTTCACTTTGAGGTGAACCCAGTTATTAATGAATGCTTAGGGTGATACTGAGGGAAACAGGCAAAGGAGAACTATAAAATGTCAGAGGGATAGGGCAGTGGGAATATGCACAAGGGTGAAAAGGTCAAAGACCAAATGCAAACCAAAATATAGTATTGTGCAAATGGCTTAGGTACCTAATTTTTTTTAAAATATACATTTAGTCATTAATTTTTAATTAAATATACTGCAAAGACTGCAGCATAACTGTGGCAAGTTCTCCAAGATGCTTGGAACAACCTACCAGCTGATTTCCTTTTAAAACTGCACGACAATGTGCCTAAAAGAATTGATGCAATATTAAAAGCAAAGGCTGGTCACACCAAAAATTGATTTATTTTTTTAAAAACTGTTTACTGCTTTTTATAGTATTTTTTTCCTTTTCATTTAATTATTTTTGAAAGCACATTTGCTTTTCAAAATGTCTTTACATGTCTAAGACTTTTGCACACTATTGTACTATATATTTGCTAACACTAGCCATGTAAATGGAATTTGTTTTGCACATAGAAATTCTCTGCCTGCTTGGAGAAGCCTCTCTATATCCAAACTCAAACTTGTTTTATAAAAAGGTTCTATCTGCTATCCCACTCATCCAAGATTAATATGCAACATAGGCAGCCATGGCCAATCAACAGCCACATTTTACTTACACGCTGACAGAAAAGAGCAGACTCAGTATGGCGAGCTTGAGAAGAAAAACTTACCTGTAGTTGTTTTACGTAAGCTCAATGAGAGTAATAAAAAGTAAGTGTACAAAACAAGATTGGTCTTACAATGTGGAAACGTTATGGCACATTAGAGAGTCTTTAGTGTAGTGAAAAGCTAATTATCAGATTTACATATTACAAATGATAAACAGCTTTCCTGTCAGTATTTATTGCAAACTCATTTTCTCTTACAGTGAATTTTCAAAGTTTAAATTAATTACTTGTCAGCAAATCCTTCAAAGAAATTCAAAAACTGAAAAATGCTGCTTGCAGAAGTATTCAACCTCTGTGCTCTGGAAGCTCCAGATGAAAATTGCCTTAACGAGGACCCAGTTGTCTTACAATTGGCCTCCACCTATGAAACATTAACAGCTTAAATTTTCTGGATAATTGAGAAAAAAAAAGATTAACTGTCCTTGGAGAGACTAAATCTGAAGGAAAGGAGTGAAGACTAAATAGCATTCTAAGGAAGTTAAAGATAATGTAATAAAAATTCATAAATTAGGAATAGCTTAAAAAATAATATCCAAGAGGTTAGACATCCCAGTAAGCACTGTTGGATCAATAGTAAGGAAGTGGAAGCTGCATCACACCAACCAAGCACTGCCTAGACAAGGCCGTCCCTTAAAACTCGGTGCCCAAACAAGACAGACTGATGAGGGAAGCTACAGTGAGGCCAACAGTCACTCTGAAGGAGTTACAGAGTTCAGTGGCTGAGAGTAGAGTGAAGGTGCAACAGTCGACCATTTCAAGAGCTCGGCACAATTCTGGTTTGTATGGAAGGGTGGCTAGAAAGAAGCCATTACTCAAGAGCCATATAAAAGCACGAGAGTGACCCAGCGAAGATGTGGAACAAGGTTGTGTTGTCTGAGGAGACCAAGAGATATTTGGGCAAATTTCAAAAGCGCTGTGTGTGGTGCAAACCTGCACAGGCCATACCTCAATTAATACCATCCCTACAATGCTGGGGATTTACCATTCAAAATAACTGCTTCATCTATTAAATATCTAGAAATCTTCTAAACCAAAAGATCTTTATAAACTCAACTTCACACAATTACTTCAAAGATGACTTGATTAGATGGAACAAACTACCACTATCCCCATAGGATGAATATCCACAATCAAAATACTCACAAAAATTAACCATTTCTTTACAATGACCACAGTCAATCCACCCCCAGGCTGGTTCTCCTCCCTCAACTTAACGGTTAGCACCTTTTACTGGAAAGTGAAAAACCTAGAATCAAACTGGCCACTCTCCAGAAACCCAAATCTCTCGAGTACTCAATGCACCAAATTCTCATTATTAATTTCTCTCTAACCAACTACAGCATATTCAATCATGGACAAATGTTTACAACTTCATGGTTAGACATTGAACAAACAATAGCTCAAGATTTGCCCAGCAAAGATTTACCATTTATAGATGATTCTATTAAAACCCATCCCGGCTTTAAAAACAACTTTGAATGCATGGTGGAAAGCTAATAAAATATTGCATAGTAGACTCCAATATGGCACAACCCTATGTTCCAAGTTAACAAAAAACCTTCATATTTCAGGCATGGAAAGAGGGGCATGACCAGTTTGGAACACCTATTCAAAGGCAGCCTGCTCATGACCTTCAACCAGTTACAAGAGAAATATAAAAAAAACTTAACACTACCTTTTTCAGTACCTACAATTGAAAGAAGTCATTAAGGGGGAAAAATAAATAAAAATTCATCACCCTTCTCTCTGAGAAACTCAAACAAAAACCCCCACAAATGTATAAACTCTTATGTCATGACATCTCTCCCAGGTGACAAATGGTTATCCAATTTTATCTTACAATAGTTAATCGGCAAACCATATGCAACATTCTCTATGACCTGCAACACTAAACCCCACATTGTCTTGTACCTTGTGTATAACCTTGTCCTGCATTACCTTTATTTAATATTTTTTTAAAAAGATACATAACCCACCATGCATGAAGTACAGTGGTGGTGGCAGCATGCTCTGGAGTGCTTTTCATCCTCAGAAACTGGGCCTCTTGTCAAAATTAAAGGTAGAATAGATGGTGCAAAATACAGGGAGATATGACGAGAATCTGCTTCAGGCCACAAAACCCCCCCCCCCCAAAAAAAACAAAAAAAACCTGAAGCTTGGGAGAAACTTCACCCTTCAGCAGGACAATGATCTCAAGCAAAGGCCAAAGCAACACAAGAGTGGTTAAAAAACTAAAATGTGAATGTTTTGCAGTGGCCTAGTCAAAGTGCAGATATGAAGCCCATCTATAAACCTGTGCCACTGCTTGAAAATTAGTCAACCATTGACATCCAACCAACCAGAAGTATCTGGCACAAATCTGCCAAGAAGAATGAGCAAAATTAGTCCTGAACAAGGTAAAAAAGCTGGTAGATACTTACCCCAAAAGACTGTTATTGCAACAAAAAGTGGCTCTACCAAATACTGATGTGTAGGGATTGAATACTTACACAAGCAACATTTTTTTTTTTTTTCTGTTTTTGACTTTCTTTGAAAGAGTATACATTAATATTCTTGCCAGTCTTTTACTTCTACACAACTACCACCACAGGCTCTCCAACTCAAGGGGCACAGAGCCTTTTTTTATGGAGCCTGTTAACTCTCCATTAACAAGCCACACTTGGCTCCCTATCAAGTAGGGATAATTGGATTGTGGGAGGTGTTGCAATAGCTCTCGCTCAGTCGCTCACAACATTTATGTAATTTGTAAGCCTTGAAAGCCAGTATCCAGCACAGAGAGAAGACAGAAATGGAGGCATTCTTGGTCATTTCCCTGCTCAATGACACCTGTTAATTAGTAACTTTATTAGAGCAAGAAAATCAGCAACCTGTGCAGGACTCTCATCTTCTAGGGCTGGAATTGGGCACACCAGTTGTAAATCGTACATAGGGAGTGAAGATGCACAGCAATGATGGGAGATTTTGATTTAGTAGTCTGCCTGCAGCTTGGTATGGGTGGCACGATAATATGGCTCATCTTCGTTTCTTATTTACCACAGATATGACACTGTGATTGAAGCCGATCTGGTGTCCTTTGGCTTTTTAAAAAAACATTATTTCCAAGAGAGAAGACAGCAATTGAAACACTCTTTTCTGAGTTTCCATATTTGCTTTCTCTACTTGGGTTCTCTTTTAATGAATCCTAAACCATTGACTATGATGTTCACTTTACAGAGGGTGCTTCTGCTATAAACATGACTTAAATACCAATACCAATGCAAATTATGCAATACGCATCACCTGGACAAGGTTTTAATGAGAGAAGTTCCAGCAGAAAGCTTTGTACAGAGCTTTGCTCTAATTACAGGTACTTGATTGCAAGGTGACATTAAATATTGAAAGGAAGTAAAGGTCTTATCTTCTAGCAGAATTTTATAATGCCTTAGTGCAGCAATTACAGGAGAGGTTCTATAACAAGCATAACCTTTTTCGACAGAGAGCACTTTTTGAGTGCTTCTTACATGTTCTGCTGTAAAAAATTTAAAACTACAGGCACATTTCTGAGCATATCTCTTGATTTCAACAGCACAGAATCACACTTTGCTGAAACACGAAAGCTTGGAAATGTGTAGCATTTAACTAAAGATAATTTGATTAATCAGCTATGAACTATGAGGTAGAACGTGCAAAGTCATTTGTATGGTTACAAATTCATTTGTAAGGGGATGGAAATCCTCCTAGTTTTTGAAGCTGCCTTAATAAGATGGTATTTTCCCTTGGGCTTGTTTTTCTAAGGGGCTACTTCCTTGATCAGTTTAATATGAGTTGGATCCAGTGGAGAATTCCTCTGGTGTATATGACATTTTAAATATCATTCTTTACATTGTATTTTCTATGTATTTGTATCCATCTTTTGTACCTTTTTCCAATTGTCTTACCCATTCCATCGTGGCACATTCTGTTAGTTACCACAACCATTTGGTCTGCCATGTTTTGTGTGTGTTTGAGTGAAGGTGAGATGGCTTAATCTTGTTGGTTTTTTCCATTATGTGGTTAGTGGTTAGGGTTCTGGGCTACTGATCAGAAGGTCGTATGTTCAAACCTCAGCTCCGCCAAGCTGCCACTGTTGGGCCCTTGAGCAAGACCCTTAACCCTCCCTGCTCCAGGGGCGCTGTATCATGCCTGACCCTGCGCTCTGACTCCAGCTTACCGATATGCGAAGAATCATTTTCACTGTACTGTACTTGTATATGTATATGTGACAATAAAGGAGCATTCTATTCTAACTGTGCATATAAAATGTGACTATTAAAAAATGAAAAACATAAATAAAAAAATCACCAATTAAAAAGGTTTATTTTTGTCTGATTGTTACATAACCTTTTTCTGAGTCAGTGCCCCAATCACTATTAGAGCCTTCAAAAAGTAACTGGTGAAGGCCCACAGCAGCAAGAAACTTGGTGTCAGAAGATTTTATAATAAAGTTTAGTGCATTATGTAAGTACTTGAATACAAGTTTAAGACCCATGCAAACAGTTGTGTATAAACATTAAATCCGCTTAGATTGTTGTGTTTACTGGTTGATGGTCTCTTAGTAATCTGCTCAAACAGAGCTCAAACAGAGCAAGCAACAGTATCAGTTAATAGAAACAGATACACCAATAGGGCTAGTCATAGTGACTGGGCTAGAGACTATAAAAGTAGTGATGAAATTGAAGACTGGACAAACTTGCCACTCCATATTGGCAGGATGGCTTTGTGGCTTACAAAGTAGACAGACCTGTGTTATCAGAAAACCAGGGCCGTAGCGCAGGGCCATCAGGAAGCAGGGTTATAAAATGGCACATCCTCTGGATTTTGGATTGTGAAGGCTGCTGAGGCTGGAGGAGAGAGAGTGGGGGATACAATGGATTCAATTGTTCGACCCTCCTGTCAAAGTCACGCTGCCATAAAAGACTTCATTTATGTGGAGCAAAGTCTTCTGTAATGCAGAGGGAGCAAAAGGTCGTTGGATGTAATCACCAAGTGTTGTATTAAGTTTTATTTTATTACCCATAGCTCGGTTCAAGCCACAGGCAGACAGGGTTAACATGGGCAGTATTAAAACACATAATCAGGACTATGCAGGAAATCGTCAAAACAGGTAAAGAACAAGACTGAGAAAAACAAGAAAACAGGAAACAGTCCAGGGGAACTAGAATCTTGAAACATGGCTCAGACTTACAATGAAAGTGCCGGTCTTCCCAGTGGGATACAAAAAAAGGGTATCCATGCTAACAAGAGCTAACAAGACTACTAAAAAATAATAGGTGTGATGAAGATAAGTGGCGTGGAAAAAAGAAGAGCTGGATCAGGAGCTGGTAAAGAAAACCAGAACAAAGCAACGGCAACCAGGAAGTTGCAAAAATGAAAAAAGGAGGTCTTCAAGCCACATTGTTTGCTAACTGATGTTTAAGCCCCTTTGATTTTACTGCTGTATTGCTTCATATATTGACTTAAGTGTGTAATTAAGCCACAGGTTCCTAATATTTGTTCAGCAAGGTGGAATCCTAAGAACTGCCAGCTTTAAATGTTGCTAATTGAAAACAGTGTGAGTCTTACGAATGGTCTGAAATCTGAGCTGAAGAAGCAGACAGTTAAATCAGTTGTGTTTTACTCGGCCTTTACTCTGTGGAGTCTGATAACAGTATAAGCCAGGATAGCAGACATGTATTAGCACTGCTTGTGCATATTGAAACTTTCATGATGTTTTGTATCAGATTTATCTTTTTTATACAAAGCTAACATAGACTTTTTGTTAATGCAAAACTAGCAAGACCATAAGTCCAAGTACTGTAGAGCATCAGAACAATTCTCTCCAAACATCCTGTTCTGGACTTATGAGAAAAGGGGTTTGATGGGATGAATGTACTGTAGATGAGATAACTGTCATCTGTAAAGTACAGGCCTTAGCTGGCAAACATTCCCTGAAATCCAGTTTCCCTGGCTCAGTATGCAACAGTCCAACAGAGATCCACAATCCCCTGCTGTTCCTGCCGCCTGACTATAAAACTGTCCTTTCCATTAAACCTCTGCATTAAAAGTTTTAGAAAAACTGATGTAGTAGCAGTACTAAGTTTGATACCCCCCTATCCTCTCAATATCAGGTACTCATTAAGCATAATGGACGACTGCTTAGATGACTGAATGTATGACAGCAATAATTTAAAAGCCTCTTTTGCGTGTGTCAGTGGCTCAATTGGCTTCAAGTACTTAATTCTCTCCATGTACAATCTGACAGATTTGACTACTTCCTAATAGAGAAATATTATATTTTCCAACATTTCACAGCCTTCATGTCTTCACTAAGCACTTTGATTCCATTGTGCATGCATGTACATATGCCACCAAATATTTGGCTTAAGGAGCATTCAATTGGTCCCATTCTGAGTGCAACAACATCATTATAAACAGCGGCAACATGCACCAACAGTTGCACAGTCAATATTTTGTAGCAATGCTCGTGTTGCAACAGACACAGAGATACATAATATCGCCTTATCTCAGGATAAGCACACGCACATACACACACATGCCGCTGACAAGCTCGACAATTCAAGCCCCTGAGTTTCCCACTCACGCTCATTTACTCATATCGATAATCTCATTCATCTGTATTTAAAATCCAGGCTAGCGTTGATTAGAGTATGCTTTAAACAAAAAGAACATTAACACAACAGGCTTGTCAGCAGCATTGGTAATGAATGTTGAAGGAGCAGCGCAGACTCAAGCACACAGTGACGTCTTTGCTCTATTGTTAGTGAAATGAACACCTGGTCATCAGTACAGTGCTAAATCAGTCACGCTACTGCTGCAACATGTCAGGACTGCAGTGCTGACACATGCAACACACTACACACTTTTCTCTCCTGGCTTTGGGAAGACTGGCAGAACTAAAGCGAATCTTTTTATTTGAGGAATGATAAAGCTTGCATGAAAAGGAGCCAAAGATCTTAAGAAAGGGCCAAAGATAATAATAATAATAATAATAATAATAATTGGATAGAAAAAAAGGAGATACTAGGAGGTAAAAAATGTGAAAGTGTTGGGAGAAAAGGTCAATTTTAAGAGGAGTCTTAAAAAGAGAGAAGGAAGAACAGTCACAAAGGTCCTGGGGGATGGCATTCCAAAGTCTGGGGCTATGGCACTAAAAGATCTGCCCCACAGTGATGTCAGTCTGGAGAGATAAGGTGGGGCGAAGCCGTGTACAGCTTTATATGTGAGAAGCAGAAGTTGACTTGCTGCGAAACGGGTAGCCAGTGTAATTGAACGCTTGGTATGAGTAAGGACTCTAGCAGCTGAATTCTCAATATGTTGGAGTCTAGCTAGACCTTATCTGAAGTATTTTGCTGTATGGCAAATTTCAGCTAACTGTTCTATGCAGATGCATATTTCTTCCAAGTCAGCAGTTCTGAAAGGTCTAATAGTTAAACCTTGGTTACTCTGCTTGTCTGTGGAATCTTAAAGGTTTCTTAAATGAGGAAGCTGTGGACCCTCAGGGATGCAAACTCTTCCTGAATGAATTCTTTGTCATTTGAAGAATGTGGTAAGGACAGTATCAAAGATATTATGCAAGATGTGTAGGAGCTGTGAGTTGCCTTAAATCAATACCAGCCAAGGATTCGAACTTAGATCCTTTTAGGGTATACTGAAAAAATACGATAAATGTCAATAGACCTGCAGTTCCAATATACTTTCATGAAGTCGGTACTTGCGTTGGAATACTGAAAGGGACTTCTATAAAGTTTTTACACTTGTGTTAATCTTAGAGAATCCTTATGTGCCAGGTAGAACTATAACTTTGTGGTTTGTTAATGAGTGTGTGTGTGTGTGTGTGTCAGTCACACAAACATCGGCCAGCTCTGTCACACACACACCGGTCGGCTCTGTCACACACACTCATCGACATGGCGATCTGGTTGGACAAGCTTCTCCAAGAGCGGAAGGAACCCATCGTGCTGGGGTTCCCCTGAAATCGGGGCTTCGGCTCTGCATTGATTACCGGGGGTTAAATCACATCACCCCGAAGTATCGGTACCCACTGCCCCTCGTCCCCTCGGCACTCGAACAGCTCTAACAAGCCCAAATCTTCCCAAAACTCGATGGCAGCTCATACAACCTGGTGCGCATCAGGGAAGGGAACGAGTGGAAGACAGTTTTCAGTACGACCACAGGGCACTTTGAATATTTAGTCATAGCTTATGGACTTTCGAATGCGGCATCAGTCTTTCAGGCCCTCGTGAACGATATGTTCCGCGAAATTCCTGGGAAAGACAGCGATCGCCGATATTGACAATATACTGATCTCTTCGGACTCACGCGAGGTTTCACGTCCCCAAAGTTGCCTTCCTGGGCTACGTCATTGATGCATAGGGCATCGTGATGAACAAAGAAAAAGGGAGCGCCGTCACCTCCTGGCCTCGCCCCAACACTGTCAAAGATGTGCAAAAATTCATGGGCTTTGCCAACTTTTACAGGAGGTTCATTCGGAGCTTCAGCACTGTGGCGGCGCCCATCACGTCCCTCCTCAAGGGCGGAAGAAGGGCACTCGCCTGGACACAAGGCGCAGAGAGCGCCTTCTGCGCGCTGAAAAAACCTTTCACCACCGCACCCATTTTGAGGCACCCAGATCCGGCCAGACTGTTCACATCGGGGCCGTCTTGTTGCAGCGCCAGGGAAAGCCGCCCAAAATGTTCCCCATTGCATTCTTCTCACGAAAACTGTGAGTGTACACAGATCACTGCAATCTGGAATATCTCCGGGCTCAAGGAATGTGAAGGTGGATGCGCTGTCCCATTTATTTCCCGCAGACCCCCGGGAGGAAAAGCCGGACAACATCCTGCCAGGCACCTGCTTCTTGGGAGCGGTCATATGGGAGGTGGACCGTGACATTGCCCAAGTGCAGGGCACACATCCAGCACCCAGCCAGTGGCCCACAGGGAGTACATACGTGCCCTCAGGATGCAGGGAGCACTTCATCATGTAAGCGCATGCCACCGTCGCAACGGGCTACCCAGGGGTGACCAAGACCCACCAGCTCCTCTTCCCGAAATACTGGTGGGAGTTGATGTTAACCGACATACAGCGGCTTGTCAACTCCTGCGTCGTCTGTGCCCGCGGGCAAGCTTGTGCCTCTGCCTGTGCCCCAACGCCCCTGGTCCCATGTGGCAGTGGACTTCCTCATCGATCTTTCACTGTCCGAGGGCCACACCATGATCATGGTCGTTATTGACTGGTTCTCAAAGTCTCTCCGCTTGATCTCCCTCCCTGCTCTGCCTGGTGCGTTCTGCACAGCAGAGTGCATTTTTCAACATGTATTCAGGTACTACGGTATCCCCACATCGTGTCTGACAGGGGGCCCCATTTAGTCTCTCAGGTATGGAAGGGATTTATGGAGAAGCTAGGTGTCTCCTCCAGCCTCACGTCTGGGTACCACACCAAAGACAACGGGCAGGTGGAGAGGGCGAACCAAGAGAGGTCTTTCTGTGCTAGTAATCAGGAGGACTGGGTCCGGTTCCTCCCATGGGCAGAGGATGCACAGAACTCCCTGCGCCACAAGGCTAAGCGCCTCACGCCCTTCCAATGCGTCCTGGGGTATCAACCACCCCTGCTCCCCTGGAACGTGGCCGAAACCGGCACACCCGCTGTCGACAACTGGTTCCGTCGGGCAGAGGGCATATGGGAGGAGACGCACCAGCGCATAGAAGCCGCCATGAGAAGGACAAAAGTCTTTGCAGACCGACACAAGGCAGACGCCCCAACCTACAACCCTGGGGACTGTGTGTCGTTCTCCATGAAAAACTTCCGCGTCCGCCACGGCTGCCGGAAACTACAGGGGAGGTACATCGGCCCGTTTAAGGTGGTTCAGAAGGTCAACAAGGTGGCTTACAGTCTGGACCTGCCCCGGCAGTACAGAGTCTCCCCCACGTTCCACATTTCTCTGCTGAAGCCCCTGGTTCTGGGCCCTCTGAGTGAGGACGGGCCGCCCGGCGCTCCGCTGTCTCCCCTCGACCTCAAGGGCGGCGATGCCTCTTCAGTCAGGGAGCTCCTGGACTTGAGACAGCGAAGGGGGTACAGTCCTGAGGAGCGGAGCTGGGTGCCCGCTCTCGATGTGCTGAACCCACTTGTCAAGTGGGCCTTTCACGCACGGCAGCCCTCTAGCCCGGCTCCCCGATTGAGCCCATCTCAATCATCCTGGATCACACACACATGGTCACAATCACACTTTCCCTATATCTACCCCCAGTCCACAAACAATCAGTGCTCAGTATTGTTCAGATGCATATCTACTTATGAAGCGTTTCTCTGACGGATTACCTGTGCTCGACCCCGGACCGGATTCCCCGACCTACGCACCTGTCTGCGCCTCCGATACCCTGCTTGAAAATCGCCTCCTCACCAGGAGCCCGCACTTGCGTCCTCCCTACCAAAAGCATGACAGTGGGTGTGTGTGTGTGTGTGTGTGTGTGTAAGGTAAAAAGTTTTCCTCTGGAAAAACCATAAAACTTTTTCCTCCTCGTGTTTCTTTGCAGAAAGTAGCACCTAGGGTTGCTTTTGCCTATTTGCAGGCATATTTACATATTGTAATTATTACACTTGTGCAACCAAAGCAACTTTTGACACCGACAAATTAAAGCACTAAGCATATTAATAGTTCAATACAGTGACTATCTGGAAACACTGTCATTTCCTGTCCCAAGACTCTACAGACCATGCTCATCTGCATATACTGTATAAGGCAGTGAAAACAGATAAGAGTATATCAAATGTGGGGGAAAATGACTTTCTACAGTGAGTTTTGGTGAATTATTCATCATAACCTAAGCTCTAGCAACGGTTTCTTATAATGAATATAGGAAATAGAGGGACACAGGGAAGACTGACAATAATTTATTTTGACAACCAGGTGACAGTGAGAGAGTGCTAGTAATTCTCTGTGAAAATGATGAAGTGTAGAGCTGAAAAACAAGCTGTCATGGACTGGGTGAATACTGTTATCACTAGTGCAATAATCTTATTGTTTGACCGGTTTAAAGTAGAAGTTACCCAAAACTTTATGATTAGTGAGCTGGATTTATATCTCCTCAAAGTAATTATTCCTGTTATTCTTGTCATTTAACCCCTTAAAGTCCTTATTGTTCAGTTATTCAGAATCAGAATCAGAATTAGGTTTATTGCCAAGTATGTTTTCACATACAGGGAATTTGCTTTGGAATGTTGGTGCATAACAATAAACATAGAATGGAAATGAAATAAAAAATAAAAAATAAAATAAAATAAAAAGCAAGTAC
>JAOUQW010000047.1:8970443-8982692 GCA_028565825.1 Olivaichthys viedmensis | reverse complement strand
GACACAGAGATGGAGAGTGTGATGGAGACACAGAGATGGAGAGAGTGATGGAGAGATACAGACACAGAGATGGAGAGTGTGATGGAGACACAGAGATGGAGAGAGTGATGGAGAGATACAGACACAGAGATGGAGAGAGTGATGGAGAAAGAAAGTCAGATGGAGGGACTGTGCTTCTGGCGTGTATTGTAATGAATGTTTTTAGTTTTCTTCGAAACGTTGGCGGTTTTGCTCATAAAGGAGATGTAATTTGCAATGAACCAAAACCAATGATGAGTTGCAGGTTTTTGCGCTCTTAAGCCATATTCGTGTTGAAGAAGGGATCGTAGCGCGGAAGGGATCATGATGAATACTCCTGTGGCTAATTTTTCCATCCAGCATAACAGTACACAAGCACCGATGCAGCCACTAAGTGGTTGTTCACCACAATAAAAGAAAAAGGTCAAAGAATCCTCTAAATCCATGGCGACAGATACCATTTTCTGAAGTGCATATGCTTAGCAAGAGTATAAGAAACTAATTAGGAAATCATTTTAAGACAAATGTAATATAAAGATTTTTTTTATGACTTCAGCAATTGTTAGTGATTTGTGACTACTCTGTGGCAAGACAGTAATCAGACTTTCAAGGAACAAAGCTGACTCTGAAAGGGCTGAACTGGCATAATAAGGTTAAAAAAAACACAATAAGAAATCTATGGTGCTTCTATTACAGTGGCGCAGCTGAGATTATCGTTACACCGCTTCTGCATGAGGAAGATGTTTAGAGCTGTGATAAAATATTGATTAATTAATCAATACAGTCTGGACAATGCATGCATTGTGTGATTCAATGTGAATGTGCATTTCTAAATTGTTTAGCTACATCCTTCACTGTAGGCCAGTAATAAAAAAATTAATATTCCAAACATAACTAGCTCAAACTATGTACATGTACAACCAAGTCACTTTCCGCATGGTTTACTGAAACGCATATCATATATACTATGGGATACTGGCCATAAATAGTGTTCAATATAGATTTGAAAGGCTTAATGCCAGGAGTGGTATTTATTATGTTCTGTTTCAAGGGATTTTTTTATATATATACAATTTCAGATAGATAGATAGATAGATAGAGTTGCTCATCAGAGTTTATCCTTTTAAACTAAATAATGTATAGTAATCTAGAAGCAATAGTTAGGCTTTCTATCATCATGGCCTTAATTGACTTTTTATATATAATTCATAAGAGGTTACATCGATGAAGCAACACTGCATCTTTTGCTCACTTGTGCTCTTTAAACCTCTTTAAGTTGATCCAGTGCCAAGCTTGTTTGGCCCGTGAACGCTTTCTGGAGCAACCTCTAATGCTGTTTACTAACATCCTATCTTGATCCTTTCTTCTTTTCTGCCTCTTATCACAATAACAGGCTAATCCTAGTACACATTACTGAATAGTAACAGCACAGTGTCAATGTCATCCAGCGCACTATGGAAAATGATGTTATTATGCTGACCTGTGTTTTTCATGCCATTGCCTTCTCTGTTTCAGTATCTTCTAGGAAGAGTGTCTACATTTACTTTTGGATAACGGGAAGGTGTATCTACTGATGTGTTTCCTTGAATATGCTGAAGGATAATGTTGTGTGATGTGTATTAATACTCCACGGTGTAGGCACACTTGTTTTACAAAAAATCTTTTAATTCATGGACTTGTAGGGAAATGTCAAGTTTATGGGGCTTAAGTGCTAAAGTGCTGTGGATGACGGAGATGTTCCAGAGTGCATCTTGACATGACCCATTTTTGGGTCTGTCAAAAGCATGTTAAAACCTAATCTAGGGTTAGATGTGCTGCTAACTCATCTTAGCCTCAATATTATTGGATTTCATTAGAAGCACAGGGTGAAGAATCAAAGTTGTGTCTGAGAAGAAGTCAGCTGGATAAACGTAGTGACAGAAAGACAGAAAACAAGTTATCCGAGATTGTTCTTGACAAGTTTAAATTAATAAATTCATGATGTATCGCTTATGTTGCCGAGAGAAAGATATTGGCTTGGAAAGATCATCTTAACCAGAGTATAGAGTTTTATTTTTTAATTTTTGTGGAAATTTGTGTAGTTCATTTATTGCCCAGAATGATATATGGGTAAAAAAGGTAATAAAATGCGGCACAAAGTTATCATAAATGCACGTTTTAAATTAATATTATTGTGAATTCATACAATTGTGTCTACAGACCATAAAATGTATTTCATGCAAGACAGAAAATGAAATGAGTGTAATGCTTTTATCTGTGGCAAGAGCCTTTGACTCTATTTTTTCTGGTTCAAATATTTGACTCTAATATGGGTTTTCATTTCTTATCTTTGGTTAAATGTTGGAAGTGAATTACACAAGTCAGTTGCCACATGGTACTACTTGTGGTACTACCACTCTTGTTTTTTAGACTAATAATTGGTAATCCGAGTATTTCAAAACCAAAATAAAACATATCTTGTTGTGGTATCACGTCTGTAAAAATCTGATAAAACACTGAGATTTTCAATATTTTGTTGCCAGATTTGTCATTTTAAATGTGCATACATTTTTTAATTGGTGCTATATTATACTGTTATGGGCAATTTCCATTCTAATACTTTCTCATTACATTCCCTCATTATGAAGACAATATATGCTGAGCTCACAAATATTGCACGGATTTGATTGACTGCACAGTATTAAATAACAATTACCTGAGGTTTGTTTAGAAAAAATGTGTTCATACACAATAGGCAATGCTTGTGTTTTGTTGAGATGCCTAATGCTTTCAATGCTTGGTGCTGTTATTTAGCTGATCATGTACGTGTTGTCGTCTTGTTTTTGCCTACGTTCTTGGACATTGCACAGAATGCGCAGTAGGCAGAGAGGAGAGTTCTGTCCCAGTTAGTCAGGGTATATGCACAGTTCAAACAGGATTTCAAGGAACAATGAGAACAACATGTATAGTCCTGTGACTGGGAGTGAAAATTCTAGATACTTAAGACAACCAGATGGAGATTGAGCGCCTGGCTAAACTGTTCTGGATGAAAGAAACCATGTCTTTTCTATTTGACCATTATTGATTCATTTCATATGGTCTCATATGAAGTTTTTCTTCTGTCTACGCTTTTAGGGCCTCTTCTGGGCCTCGGACCCCTTATAGCTGATGGAAGTCTTGGAGGAGTATGCTTACAATGAGAGCTTCCTCAAAAATGGCTTCAGTGGCATCAACGCTACAGATGGAGGCAGAAGACACCAGTACAATTACTATGCCATGCTACTCACACTGCTTATCTTCGTCATTGTCTTTGGCAACGTGCTCGTGTGCATGGCCGTGTCCAGAGAGAAGGCTCTGCAGACCACCACCAACTACCTGATCGTAAGCTTGGCCGTAGCTGACCTGCTGGTGGCGACTCTTGTTATGCCTTGGGTGGTATATGTTGAGGTAAGTTATGATACACACATTATTACACATTACTTACAGTATACGTAATGACAGAAGACTCTCATGAGCAAGTGGGATTAATTTGTGGTTAATTTATTTGCTGTATACATGGCTGACCAGGCCACCAGAATAGGAAATAAACAGCAAATATTTTGAAAAAAATGTCTTCAAACACAATGAACTGTAGCGAAATATAAAGTCAGGGCGCCATATTCTATACTGACTTACAGTAACATTTTATAAAATGTGATTGTACTTATTGTACACTAACTGTACTCAGTGTTCGGTAGATAAGGTGTTCTGTATGGGATAATTATTCTTAGCCATGTTTTACACTGTTTATTTTGGACCGTAGTCTGCAGAAGAGAACCCTCCCTTGTGTGTGTGATTGAGCTGTTCTAATTGGTGACTAAATTACCCACCAGATCAATAAAGTGCTCACACATTATGGCCCCTGACTCAAACTCTGCTGTTAATAAAATCATTAGACCAAGTACATCAATCCAACTGCATGCTGTACAGTGGTTTAGAAAAAGTATCATTTTGCGGGACGTTACTGCCCTTAAAAAAACATAGTTTGTAAAGTTTTCTTCATCAAATCCTTTTAAGGGAATTAATTGAAGTGCACAGACTGGTCAAAGTGTGAAAACCGCCACTGCAGCCATTTTGCAGCATTTCGTTAAGCAATACCAGGGAACTGAAAATCTCATGGAAAAATCAGAGTTAACCTTGAACATGTCACAGGCAAGTGCTATTGCAACATAAAATATATTAGCCTATCGTGTTCCAATATGCAAATATATATATATATATATACTTCAGTCGCGAATTCATTTCCCTACAATAGTGTTCTCTGTAGTGCTCACGATTTTCCAATGTAGGGAATAGTGAGTAGGGGACCATTTCAAACACAGCTCATTACTTACTGTGATTTTTACAGCTCGCTAACATGGCTACTGCTAAATCGGGAAATGACAGGCTTAACATTAAATTACATGTTAAATGCAACGACATAACTTCCAAACACTCAAAAAGCCCAGTGTGGAAACGTTTTGGTTTCTGATGTATAAGAATATGTAAGGCTGAGTAAGTATTTAGTGTTTACGGCTGAGGTGTATCAAATTTGCATATAGAATCTGGGTTTCTTGATGAGGGTAAAAGTATAGGTGCTTCTGAGCCATTTTCTGTGGTTGAATGAAATGTATTATTCAGAATACACAAAAAAAGTGATGGGCTTTAAAAAATGTTTAGGGTCACTTTAAGATACTCAAATGATAATGACTTCTGCATGCATTAACTGGTATAACTGTTTAATGACAGATCGGCTATTGTTAGCATGTAGTTGAAGTCTTAATAAAAATGAGATTTTATGGTTCATTCTGTTCAGCAGGCACAAAAGTGGCTGTCAAGAGGGAGGTTGAAAAATGGCTCAAATTAAAATGTGCCATTCCATAATGAACAGTGAATTTATTTAATTGAATATAGAGCCTTCTAGTAATGGTGGCATCATGACCCAAGCATAACTGCCAACCAGCATGCAAATCAGGAATCCTCCTTCTGCAATAATTTTTTTTTTTTTCTTTTTTAATAAAAGTGCAACTAAAATAAAACAAAAGTTTATATTAATATTTGTCATGATTTATATATTATATGTTAAGTGTGAAGCTTTGAGTAGTTTGCTTGACCGTGGGTGCAGGGTTTTCTGAAGGCTGGTCAGAAATAAATAGAGAAGCTAAGCTCCGAGCCCATTCAGCTTGACAATTGTGAGATGTTTTTAAATCCTTTTCGAGTATGATGACTTTTTATTCCAATGTCGTGCAGATATATTTTAGTAATTATAGAATGAGTTTCGAATTTCTTGAATTGCAGGATGATTATTAAAATCAGTCACCATTTTTCTTTGCTTTTTTTTCTCTTTCGGATGCCTCTGTAGTATCTATCATGCCACACATTGGCTCGGTACAAAATAATTCACCTCGATAAACAGAAGTGAATCATTTTTCTCAGTGCCAGCAAGATGATGATTTTTTTTTTTTAGCATAAGTAACATACGAGAATATTTGGCTAGTAGTGGCCATCATTAGAGCAGAGTTTTAAAAAACAAAAAAAAACAAAAAAACTGTTGATGAATGATCCAACAACCCACAGCTGCTTTCATTAGAGGTAAATAATCTTTTAATCAATGGGAGAGATGCAAACTCTAGAGGCAAGAGCACAGGCCGATCAAGCGGGTTGTGAGCACCTCGCCTGCCTGAGGACACACATTAATCAGAAGCAGCCAGGGAGAGCACTGCCAGGCTGCTCGGGAGACACTGAGATTGACCCGAGTTAGATTAGTTCTCTGCCAAGTTTATGGTACATTACAGAAGCTGAGCCAAACTCTCTCATACTTATTGGGTGCAAATTCACTGTCTGGCCGCATTCAGTGTTTCGGTAGTAATCATGTCCGTTCAATTCAGCGTTTTCAGTAAGGAAAAAAAAAAAGTGACAGTTTTTAATCGTATGATAATAAGTACAATATGGAATGCATTTACGCATTTTTATATACATGGTTTATTATTTATCTGACCAAAATAGTGTGAAGTATCAAGGGAGAGATTTCAGAATCAGCCACGACAGCAGTAGTGCTATTCTATGACCATGGATATTATTTTCATTCGTAATTGAATGGTTGAGAGCTGATTTTGGTTTTGTTTCACGTACAGGTGGTGGGAGAATGGAGATTTAGCACAATCCACTGTGACATCTTTGTCACTCTTGACGTGATGATGTGCACAGCAAGTATCCTTAATCTTTGTGCTATTAGCATTGATAGGTAAGTATCTCAAATAATAATCCTCATTATCATTAACAGCTCAGCAATAATGCAGACTAACAAGCTGTAGGTCCTAATGATTTGAAAGGAGTTTCACAAATAAGCTTGAAGAGACATTGTTGGATTTCATGTCAGCGTGAAATGTAAACTGTAATGTAAAACGTCACGTCTTTTGCAGAATATACTGTCGTTAGATGGCTTCCAAAATTCCACACCAACTTAATTAAATCTAATATAAATCGAATAACAAATACTATACACAGGTTAATTTATGGCTGGTGTATTATGGGGAATATGGTAAATAATTTGGTTTGAATAGATGGATAGTAATATATACATTCATAGGGATGCAGCTGTATGGGATCAAGCTCAGCAGAATCATGAATTTATTCTAAAAACCTTTACTTACCACCAAGGGACTAAATCCTTCTGCTGCAGGTTCATAAACCCTGATGATTGCAATGTGCTGTGTATTTTAGCTCTAATTAATGTGTATTAACACACATTTCATAAATTTTTTAGTTTAGTCCTTATTCTAGCAGTGGGCTTTATATGTGTGCATATCTTCTCATTATCTTAAATCCTTACAATTAGCTAACTAAGCTTCCAGATCTGTCAGAATATGAGTGCATGAGCGTATGCTGCTCTGATTTGTACTTTGCTAAATAGCTAGAAAATGAGTCAATAAATATTAGCTTGACTTCTATGAAATACTTAGAAAGACAAAATCATTAACACATTTTATTGTTTGGCCTCCTTAATTGCTGTTTGTTAAATCCTTTGCACTTAGCTACCTTCATCCACTCTCCAAATCTGATTGCATATGTGTGTGCGCTGTTCTTTCTAGTTTGGTTTGTATTTTGCTTAATAGCTAGAATGAATCATGTTGCGACCGCTGTGAAGTACGTGTCTCTGGAAAAGCAAAAATTTCAAGAGAAAATTTGGGGCATGTATGCTGATGTAAATGGAGTTTTGGAAAATGTTTCTGTGAAGGCAGTGTGAACATTTTGGGCTTGTGGTAACCAAACTATTTCCCCTTCAGGTACACAGCAGTTGCCATGCCAATGTTGTATAATACACGCTACAGCTCCAAGAGGAGAGTCACAGTCATGATCTCAGTAGTGTGGATTTTGTCCTTTGCCATATCATGCCCCCTGCTGTTTGGACTCAATAATACAGGTATTTTGTGCTACAAGAGCCTGAAAGGTCTAGGTTTATGTCAACTTGATTATTTAATGATCAAAGTATACTAAGGAGTGTGCAAAAGAAGCAAGAATTTTTTTTGGAAATGGATGTTGCAGTCACTATCATAACAGATCTTTGAATTTCTATTCTGCTCAAAACTTGCAGAGAGCCGTGATGATGCCCTGTGTGTAATCGCAAACCCTGCCTTCGTAGTGTACTCCTCTATTGTGTCCTTCTATGTACCCTTCATCATCACCCTGCTCGTGTACGTGCAGATCTACGTAGTACTGCGCAAACGGCGGAAACGTGTCAGCACAAGGCGCACATGCCCAAGCAGCAACATGAACTCTGGCACTTTGAAGGTAAAGCTATCCCTTTAAACATTTACAAGTGTTTTCCTCAGGTAACGAGTACTTCTTATGACCACTAAGAGTAGCTTAGCCTGATGATACCTTTTAGACCATTTCTTTTACTGAGCCTAGGGGCATAAAAGAAATCAATACAAGCACTACAGGAAATGAAAACTGACCCATATAGTCCTCTCTATTTGCCTGACACCTGCTTAATCTGTACACCATTCTTAATAGAGCAACTAACACAGATACCCTTCTATGGGGCATGTGCTGCCCTTGTAAAAGTACATTTACTGTTTACTTTACTGTTTATTTACTATTAGTTTGTCTGTCACCTTTGGTCTGATTCATGCTATCAATGGAGGAGAAAGCAACAATGTTTCTCCTTTTCTTTATAGCATTAGTAGATTTTATTATCAGTTTTTTTTTGTTTTGTTTTTTGCCTATATTATTTCAACATTATGCTTTAATATTCATGATCTTGATTTGTGTAGTTTGGAGAAAGTACTCTGCTTGGATATATGTAGAGTTTCAAGGTCATTGTATTGTGTGTTTGTGTCTCAGGTAGAAAAAAAAGAATGATGTTTTAAGTTACTGTCAGAAGAATGGCAACTGTAAGAGAAAGTGTGTGACATTGACCACCTTTTTAACCCATCAGTCAGTGACTAGTGACTCTCTTCTCTTTTGTTTCAGAAATGCACTCACCCTGATGATGTGAAGTTGTGCACTGTCATCATAAAGTCCAATGGGAATTTCCCTGTTAATAACAAAAATGTGGTGTGTCAGTTTTCACTCCCTTTCAAAAAAATAACATGCCCCAAGGGACATTTTTTTTATCAGGAAGCTGTCAGCCCATACCATTTCCTTCCCGCAGCTATCACTTTGCCTTTTATAACAACATTTGGGGGTTGTTATTGTAATGTCAGGAAATTTAGAAATGGTAGTACTTTTCCCTTTTGCATACCTTTTTAGCAAAAAGGGTTCTATATAGTACCAAAAAAGGTTTAATGTCTTGTAATAATAGCGGAACCCTTTTTGGTGCCATATAGAACCATTTTTAAAAGGTTCTTTAAATAACCATATACAACAGGTTCTCTGTAGAACCATGCTTTTGTACTTTTGCTTGGTCTAAAAGGAATTTAGCTTCTCTTTTTTTTTTATGATATCCCATTCATTATGATATTGTGTTTTATTTTATGTAGACTACTTTTATAAAATGACTGTTCACCATATTGTTACCTGGATAAAGACATAATATTTAAATACTCCTATAAAACATTACGCACACACTCATTTGCACTGGGCTAGAACAGGTAGTCCAAAAAGATGGAAAGGGACATTTCCAACAAGCCTCCAACCCCTGTCATGCATATTCTTTATTCACTAGATGGGCATATTCCCTGCTACTCTTGTTCTATCCTACAACTGCATTGTTTCTAATATAGAGCGTTGTGTAGACAACTCATGTCATGGCAGTAAACTTAAGTGTTTACCTCAAAATCAGTAATAAGGTTGACAAAATTCAAATTTTAAGTTAAGTAGACAATAATTAAAATAAGCATTCACATTACCAGGAAAATCTCAGGAAACCTAAATCTTGAATTTAGGTTATTAGTCCTATAAAAATATGTTAATGTATTGAACAACCATCTCTAAAGTGAAAGTTTTAACAAGGACTAAAAAGCTGGCAGTAACCTATTATATGCTTTTATTATGGTGATGCAGGCAGAAGTCAAAACACCATTACTTTTAGAACAACAAAAACATATTAAATGCTTAGAAACTGAACCTTTATCATAAAGATAACTTGACACGACACAAAACATTTATGTGAAGAAACTGTTAATAAGAAATAAGTACAAATTAACAGGAACAAAAGCAACAAAAATGCACTACATTTCTTGTAGTAGTGAGTTTTTCTTTTCTTTTCAGGCATGTTGTCACTTCCACTGCATATGTTTCTGTTACTAACCCTAACACAAGCAATTAGTCAAATGTCATTGTCGAGATACAAATAGTAATCATATCTAGAATGTTCTCTGGCAAGTATGAGGACAGTTGTCTAGCTAGCAGGTGCTTGCTCTTAATGTAAAACAACCAATTCAATCAATTCAGCAGTAACATACCCGAGGTGACTTTGCTGTAGCCTTCAATACTTTTAACCCGCTTTGTTCCTCCCCCTTGCTCAGAGTGCGTCTTCGTAACCGCGCTCACTGTGTTTCAACTGTGGTTCTACCTAACAATACCTTTACGCAAATGTTACTTAAAGCTTACAAGTTTAATTACTTTTCTCACCAAAATATTTAACTGAATAAAGTAAACAAGCCTTGCTAAAATCAGTTAGCTAAACGTTTTTTAAATTTTAATATTTAATTCTATCAATTTTAGCTGTTGCCAATTCCCACCCCCTAGCTAGCTAGTTTTCTCCTATGGCATGACAGCCACCAACCGGGGAGGGTGGGGCTAGTACCGCTGCATTTTTTCAAACTGTTGCTCATGCAACATCACAGGGCAGTCCCACGCACTCGGAGGAAAGCACCAACTGCCCTCTTCCGTGTGCATGAGCTCACAGACACCCACGATTGGCTGGTGCCGCTTTTAATGGACAAGAGAGAAAGTGTATTGCCATCCCTCCCACCCAGAGAGCAGGGCCAATTACACTCTCTTAGACTCCCAGCCACGGATTTCTGTGGCATCGTCAGGGCTCGAACTAGCGATCTCCAGACGATAGGGCGAACACTTTACTGTTGTGCCACTCAGGAGCCCACAGTCTTTTTCTAAGAAAGGTGATCAATTACTTTTTACAGTGGCAAGAGAGAATATTACTGACCTTGTGGTGGCAACTGTGGCATAATTTGAACTGTGGTATATGATGGCTATTTAAGCTCTCAAATGGTTCTTTGAATTGACACAGTTCTATATATATATATATATATACCATTGCTTAACATAAGAACTCTTGAATAACCATTTTTTAAGAGTGTAGATCATCGGTTAGCCATGGCATGTTTGGAACTACATACAAGAGAAAGCACCCATACACACGTTAAAAAATTGTGGTGGATCATTGATGGCATCATGAATTCTGCTAAGTACCAGGATATTTTAGCCCAAAACCAGGTGGTCAAGACTTGATCGTAGATTGACTTTTCAACAAAATAATGACCTCCAAATTCGACCCACAAATTGTTGCGGGAACACAGAATCAGTGCTTTGCAATTACCATTTTAGCCTCTGGATTTGAACCCTGTTAAAAACCTGGGGTCTGAATTGAAGAGGGCAGTCTACATGTGCAAACCTAAGAGCTTGAAATGTTCTGCATGGATGAGTTGTTTAGGATCCCTCTACACATGTCTCCAACTTTGTGATGACATTATAGAAAGAGGCTCAGTGCTGCTGTTCTTTACAGGGGAGGCTTCATCAAATGTTAATTGTGGGGGTGGCAATAATTTTGAAACCAGTGTTTGGCAGAAAAAATTACACTACTTAAGAAAATTTATGGTTGAAAAAACATTGTGTTAAAATATAACTATACAGTGTCCTCATATATTCAACTTCAAAATATCATTAATTGTATGTCATTCATTTTTATGTTGGATGCCAATAATTCCAGAGTTGATTGTACATGATCTGCCTGTAATGCAGCCACTTTCAGTTCTTGTTTGATTTGGTGGCTTTGGCCTTTAGTTATGTCTACAGTAAGTGAAATGCAAGGCCACTTTTTAGATTTACATTTACAGCATTCAGCAGACGCCCTTATTCAGAGTGACTTATAGAAGTGCTTTGTAGTCTCCATTGAAAAACATATCCTTACGCTAGCACATGGTCTAAGAATACTATCAAGCTAAAACACATTTAGAGAGGAGTTAGTATGAGAGTTAGTACAGTAAAGAAAACGGTACAAGTCAAGTTTTTTTTGTGGGCATGTTTAGATGAAGTGCTTGCTTAAGTACATAAATATTGATTGAACAGGTGGGTCTTCAGTCTTCGTTTGAAGACAGCCAGTGACTCAGCTGTCCAGACAGCCAAAGGAAGTTCATTCCACCACCTGGGTGCCAGTACAGAGAAGAGTCTTGATGCATGTCTTCCTTGTGTTTTGAGGGATGGCGGGTCAAGGCGAGCCGTGATTGTGGCTCAAAGGGAACGTAGCACAGAGCAGGGTTTGATCAGTGTCTTCAGGTAGGTGGGGGCTGGTCCATTTTTGGGCTTTGTAGGCAAGCATCAGTGTTTTAAATCTGATGCGGGCAGGGACAGGAAGTCAATGGAAGGGAAAGACCTGCCAGGAGCGAGTTTCAGTCCAATTTCCAGATGACAAGAAACTGAACAAGCACCTAAGTGGCCTCTGTGATGAGAAAAGGTCGGATCCTCCTGTTGTAAAGAAAGAAAGCTTCTTTATTGTCACATATACAAGTACAGTACAGTGAAATTTGATTCTTTGCATATCCCAGCATG
>JAOUQW010000047.1:8938940-8962760 GCA_028565825.1 Olivaichthys viedmensis | reverse complement strand
AAGGGCCCAACAGTGGCAGCTTGGTGGAGCTGAGGTTTGAACCCACGACCTTCTGATCAGTAGCCCAGAGCCCTAACTGCTGAGCCACCACCGCACAACGGTCTGCGCTGTGATTTTTCGTAACAGTATGGCTTCGGGAAAACGTGTAGCGGCACACATAACAGTTAATAAAAACTGGTTACCTGCCTTAGTTTTGGGCAAAGGCCCTACACAATCAATCAAAACTCTTTGAAACGGTTCACCTATTACCTGGAACACAAACACACACAGAGCACAAATACGTGCGCTTGCACGTAACACCCATATATCAGTTTTTCATGTTCTTTGAAGTATCTGCACACAAATGATAAAATTTTATTGTCAGAGCATACAAGTTCACAATAAAAATACGAACTGGGCAAATGTGTGTAAGTATTATTCGTAATCTGGAAAAGTTTGATACATTTGAATACTTTTGCAAGGGTTTAATGTAAGGAGATGAACAGAAGAGAGATTGATACCACAGTGCATCAAAACAACAGTGAAACATGGTGGTGGATTTCTCAATATATATACAGTATATACTCTTGGTGCTGTAAAACCTCACAACTTCACAAATCCAGAGTTACAAATCTGAACCGTCTCTTTTTCCTTCTGAGGCTTTGAGTTGGATGTTAAACCAATCACAGCAATAATGACAGGCTACGTGAGAAATGAAAGGAAAATTGCAGGTGTATTACATATCTTTTTTTGTTTCCGGTTGTTTTGTTTTCAGGCTTATGTTCTTGTCAGAATGATGTGACAGGCAGGATTTTGAGCATCAACCACAGACAAGTGAGAGAAAGGGTCTCCTGAGCAGGATAAGACCTGTATCTGGTCTTTGATCCACCACCAGAGGGTGAGATATAAGGTTTACTCTTACTCTTAACTCCGAACTACTACAAGGACGCCTTATTCTGCAAAGAGAGGTAATATTATACATTAGGTCAAGGTTCTTCTAACAAAAATTGCTCATGCATCGAAATCTATGTTATCTTTTTTTAACATCCAGGACATAGAGAATGAGCCACACTTGGGTAGGACACAAAAATATGTCATTTGAGAGGCAGGCAGCTAATCACATGATGAGGATAAATTACATAGTCTAAGGCACAGGTTCAACGACAATTATTTACCACAAAGTCTCGCCAAGTGGTTTAGTAGGACAGCGTTGAGGCAAAGAGTAGCTGCAACCTGAGCGGGGAATAAGTGAGTGCTGATTGATAAAGTGACAAGAAAATTACTGCTTTGGCCTGCACACACTCAAAGCACTCCCCTCAACGTGACAGCAAATGGACGTTTGGATGTAGAGAAAGATTTCACCACTTCTTATACAGCTTTCAAAAGAGGCCAGTCAAGCAGAAAATTACACTGATCCAGGTGCAGCTAAAGTAGGTAATGGATGGGAAGGGATCAAATGGGTTGTTTGGGGATATTACTGTTGATGTCAAATGCATGACCAGAAAAATGTTTCATCCCAAAAGCATTAAGTAATGCTGAATCTTATAGGAGGCATTGCATTCAGTGTTATTCCATGTGTTATCAGACAATGGTATTATTATGTGATTTCTCCCAGAAATATTGCATTCATTTTTCATACGAGGCCAGATTTTCAGCATCTAGTTTTTATTTCTTAAAAGCGTGAAGTTTCTTGGAAACCTAGCTCTGTAACTCCTGTAACAGCTCTGTGCTTGGTTTGGATTCTCTTGTAAGTTGCTTGAGCTAAATGAGTTTGTGTAATGAATAAATCCAAGCACAGATATAAACCCAACTAGGCCTTTTAAATAAAATAAGTACAATTTTTAAATAGATTAAAACAGTGCATCTGCTAACTCTTAGGCCACATTACTTCAGCTACCTAAATTTTACCAAGGAAACAACTGCTGTCTATCTATTAACACAATACAGCTGTGGAAGCAGTAACATTTTTATTTACAAGACATGCAGTTGAATCACATTTATAAATGTACTCCTGACTGTTTTGAAGCAACATTTCTGGTCACCATGTTCTTTACCATTTCAAGGAACTCAACTCTTTTGAACAGGATTGTGTTATTGCCTTCACGGAGACGGATGGATGTGATGCTGGATGCAAATTTGTCCAAATGAAGGTACTATAGAGGGCAGCTGTCTTGTACTACACTCTGAATGGAACAGTCTTTATCTTGGGAATGCACAAATGCTACAACCAAAATGATATCTACCCAGGCAGCTGTCTGCTGAATGGAACACAAGTGTAATGATCACATGAATAAGCATTCATTTACCCTGCAGAGGGTTTGCACAAATGAGCTTCACAATACATAACAAAGAAAAGCTCATGCACGTACACCACCATATACAGAATAAAAACTGCAGTGAGATTCAGACTGAGTAGGGTAAATTTACAACTTGGTGCAGTTGACCACCTACAGGCTGCTTATTTACTCTTTACTATTCCAGTGTCTCAAATGAAATTATTTACTATTCCAGTGCTCATACGCTGCCTGAACTGCCTGTTAGCAATGCAGTTTCTCAGTTCCCCTTTGAATTCCACACACAGACACAATTTTAAAGCTGCCTACTACCCAAGTGTCCCAAATATTAATATTTTAAATGTGATTAAAATGTTAAGAATTGTGTAACCAGAACAGGTATTTTCAGTATTTTCATAAGTCAGAGCCCCCCTCCTTTGCCCTTTTGTTTATTCAGTTTTCAATCAAATGTTCATTCAGTACTACTGATTAATTCTTTGGTGGAAAACAATAACGATGGGGAAAATGTACAGTACATTCATTCCATTTTCAGTCAAACTGTCACACAGTAACACATTATTACCTTTTTGGTGTCAGACAATAATCATGTAAATGTGAATTTAATATAAAATTACACAGAAGCCTCCAACACCATGTATAATAGTTTTATCAGTTATTTATGCAAATGAACTCCACTTGCATGAAACAGCTGGAACGTACTGGTTTGATGAAATTGGTTGAATATAATTAGCGGCGGTTCGATATTACAAATGAAATATTTACAGATTTCATACTGCACTTAGTGTTGAAGACTTTTGTGTGATTTTCTGTTAAATACATTTTCCCATCATTATTGTTTGCCACCAAAAAATTAACAATAAGTTCTGAATGGCCATTTGATTGAATAAACAAAAGGGCACGGTACTGTATATGGCCAGGACCCCTTCTTTACACGCCTATGGAGGATGGAGTTTCTGAGATGGGCCAAACTTGAAGCTGGCTGTTCAGGCAGGAGGAGAGGAGGAGGAAGAGGACGCAGGAGGGTAAGAAGAGGCAGGCAGAGGAAGCTCCCACTGTGCGATGCCTGTTATCACATGCCCAGTGAGGTGATGCTCACCCCCTCGGAGGCCAACTATATAGACAATTACACTGGGCCAGCTGAGCCTGGGGCAGGTGCTGTGTTTGTTTTTCTAATGTGTTAATAAGAGCACTCCCGACAGACCGTGCTCGGCACTCCACTCTACCCAAGCTGCACATCACTTATTCATTTAGCAGCACCTGCGCTGTCACGAATTACTAACAGGAGCAATACGTCCAGTCTGCTGGACAATCATCTGAGGAGATAGGCATGATTCATGGCTGTCTATAATTCCTGAACAAGTATTGATTTATTGGGTACCTTTTTGTTATTGTGGGAAATGAATTTTTCATATAAATTTGGATTAAAATAAACAAAAATAAATAAATACACTACGGCATGGCTGAGTCATTTTACATTACAAATAGGGAAGTCTCATATGTCTAGACTAAGAAACTAGAAAGTCTGGAAACACCGAAGCTTATTTTCCCTTGACTCGAGCAAGCTGCGCTGTGCCGTTGTTTTAGGAAGGGATGATTTGTGAGGGTAATATCCTCTGGTAAGAGATCAATGAGAACTGTGAAATGTGATTTTCTTTTTAAGCCATTCCACCGTTTCTCTTCACCACAAGCTCCCAAAATTGTGAAATCGCACTGATTCAATTCATCTTTAAAAGATAGCCCACGCATTAGTAATGTTTTATGATATTCTAGAATGAATCATAAATCTCTCTGTAAATACCTTGAAATTCCATTTAAAATTCAATATAATACAATTTCCAATTTCAAAGAATAAAATGAGGTTTTCAAGGGGATGGAAAAAAAAATCATTCAGATTTAAAAGTCAAGCATTTGATCAAACTAGTTATGCCTCAATATAAAATAACTTTATAAAAAGCGCCGGTCACAGCTGAGTGCAATCATTCCCCACATAAAATGTCAACTATCAACCATTGGTTTTATCATCATAAAAAGGTTTCACAGTGCAGAAACATCCCAGTGTTTTACATCAGCACAGATAACTTGCTGTGACCTGCCTACTTCATATGTCCCTGTATGTTTGTTTTACTGTGATGGTACGAACATAGTCATTAATACCTCAGAGTAAATACTGTGGTCCTATAACCAAAACATGTAGCATCTAAGCTGAACACTTAAAGCCTTATGCCACAAATTAAACTTCCTAAAACTACACTCTAACCCTTGGCTACGAGTTCCTGTCATTCAGTAAAACCAGCTCCCTCACCCTTTTAAACTGCCAAGACGCTCTCCCTTTGTAGTTCAATGAAGTTTCAAGCTTTTGACTCAGCTTCTATGGAGCATAAAGCAAAGTCTGTTAACTTCTCTAAGTCAAATAGTGCCTGACACATCAGGGTCATGTGATGAAGTGCTCAACAAAGCTGCGTCGCTTCTAGTTTGAAAAGACGTGGAGGCATGTGGTTCGCTTGTTTAAATTCCATAGCTACGGCCTTCAATCTAGCTACAGAATTGGTGAGAAAAGTAGGTTTAAAACATTTAGTTTTGGTGTAACACTTTACAACTTTATTTCCTAATAAAACATGCAATTTTAGGAAAGAATTACCACATGCACAGCTTAAACAGAAGCACTATTTTCATTTCAAGCTAATTAACCACCTTCTGCAACTGTCCTAACAATTGTCCTGTCACATTTACTTTACATTTCGGAAGTGCTCTATTATCAGCAGCTGTGGTGTGTCATGTTGGCATTAGTCTCACAGCCTTCCCTTTCTTTCTCTTATACAATGATCCTGCTTTGCCAGCTTTAGTTCTCATACCATCACCACTTCCATCTGCACATCAGCAGCAGCAGCAGGCTGTATTTCATGCATGGTAGATGCCTGATCTTCCATTAAATGAACACAGAGATAACTTTATTGATTATTGCTGCTCATGAATACTTTCCTGACAAGTTGCAAGGAGCAAAACCGATAAAAATGCATCAGCAGCATTTTTGCATCCCTCCCAATTACAATAAACTGTTTGCACAAATATCAAGTGTGAAAAAATGAAATAATTCCAATACTGTAATAGTTTCACCATGGTCTTGTGCTTGCAAATTTAACTCATATGAAAAGTTTCAAAAGCTTTAAAAGTCAAGGGTAGGGTTAGGGGCGGGATAGCGTTTGTACTTTGTCATACAACTTAATTCATATCAAATCAATTGGAATCTAGGCACATCGCCCTTGCTAGTTCAAATTTGTATGGATTTTTCATTAAAGATCAGGTTTGCATTTGTTTAACCACTTGAATGATGTGGTGCTCTCTTAATGACCCAAGTTTCTCAGAAAAAAATATAATGCTGTTGATTAAAAGTATAATTAGCGCAATGTTAATTATTATACAACTCAATGGCTCTCTAGATAAGGCAAAGTAGCCAATCAGCAAGAGAAGACTAGTGAAAAGAGGGAAGAATGTTATCATACCAGTTGTGAGCTCTACAATGCGAGTAGTTTCGAAGGATTGGAATGTCATGAATGGGCAAAGGACGCGATTATCTCTGTGGATATATTGAGGGATTCGTGACATCAGTGTCTCATACAATTATGAAACTACAAAAGTGCTATAAACACGTATTCAACCACCAACAATTACAGCAAAGAGGAAGTGCTTACAGGCACCTGAGGATGGCCTTTTGGTTTTGTTCAGTGAGTCATCACATTAGGAAAATGTCCCTGAGTGAAATCAATAGAAACACATTAACAAAACAAGAAAAATAAATCAAAACAGCGGGGTGGAAGGGCAACATACGCACAGCGACGAAATCAATAGGAGAAATCAATGCACTCCTCCTCCTCTAGCCTAATGTTGTTATCTGTCATTATGTGTGGATTTAAATGTCTGTCCTTGTCACCTAGACTTACCTAGTCTTCTAGCGCTTCAGTAACTGCACCAACTCTTTATTGTGGCCCTGCTGAGCCAAATCTAATGCTGTACATCCTCTGGAGTTGACTATGTCCTTATCTGCATTATTCATCAGCAGGGCTCTGATAACTTGGACACTGCTGGACTGCACAGCCAGGTGCAGTGGCGTGTCCTTGCTGTTGTTTTGCATGTTGACGTTGGCATTCCCAGCAACAAGTCGGAGCATGCTGGAGAAGCTGCCGTTGTGGCACGCCAAGTGCAGTGGTGTCCAGCCTCCGTCCTCAGTCACGTTTGGGTTGGCACCGGCATTTATCAGCACGGAGACAACCTCATCGTGCCGGTGGTGGCAGGCGAGGTGCAGCGGCGTCCATCCTCCTTCACCCTGCGCATCCACCGAGCTGCCGTGTTCCTCCAGAACCAACAGTGTCTCTGAGTGTCCCTTGAGTGCTGCCAAGTGCATGGGTGTCCAATTTTGCAATGTCCTGACATCGGCTTCCTCGCCGTGGCTCATCAGGAGCCTGCAGATTCCCGTGCACCCTCGGAGGGCTGCAAAGTGCAGGGCGCTGTAACTACGTTTATCTTTGCACTTTACATCTGCCGCATTGATCACCAGCATCCGTGCCACCCTGAAGTGGCCCTGCTCGGCTGCAAGGTGCAGCGCGGTGGCTTGAGCATAATCCGTCCTGTTCGGGTTGGCGCCTTTGGCCAGCAGGAGCTTGGCTATGCTCAGGTGACCATACTCGCACGCCGTGTGAAACGCCGTCCTTCCGGATTGTTCCTCTTGTTCGTCCACATTGCTCAAGCGTGGGAGAATATGGCGCACAACGTTCTCGTGACCGTTCTGAGCAGCAAGGTGAAGAGGAGTCCATCCGTCTTTGTCTTTCACATCAGCTGTGGCTTTGCCGTCGAGTAAGAGGCGAACAGAACGGTCGTCTCCGCTCTGTGCGGCGAAATGCAGCGGCGTCCACAGGTCTCGGTCAGCAAGGTTGACGTCGGCACCGCACTCCACGAGCAGGCCACAGATCTCATGGAACTTCCTCAGCAATGCAACGACAAGCGCCGTGTATCCGTTAGCACTCTGGTAGTTCACTGACGCACCCTGATTTAACACCAGCCTAACGCTCTCAGTGCTGCCACTGGCGACGGCATGGTGAAGGAGTGAGTTGCCATCTTTGAAGAGCATTGAGACATGCTCTTTCCTTAAGACATTCTTGAAGGTTTCAAATTCCTTGCGTTTCAGGTAAGAGGCAATATGTTCTTCTGCTGGCAAGATGAATACAAAAGACTTGTTTAAATATTTGGATGCTTCAAGCTCATTTTAAATATAGAGCGCATTATATTTCAAAAACCAACCTGAATGTCCATCGGGTGTATCTTTTGAGTCCTGAAAAAGCAAAGGTGCAGAGTGAGTTTTTATGATAAAATAGAAGGAGAAAAGTGAAAAAAAAGGTTTAAAAATACAGCTAAATGTTAGGTCTAGACTGAAGGCCACAAAAGAACAAATGGGAAAGTGGCAGTGATTTAAGTTCTCGAGAAATTTCATTTCTCTAACACCATCAACTGCTGACAGTGTGCTGCATGGCCAAACATCACTTACTCCCCTGTGCAAGGCTGACGTGACCGATTCACTTTTATGCTTCTTTATCTCCTTGCCTGGAATCATGTCTGGGATTTTTAGGACATCACTTAGAGCTTCAGTCATCCATACTGTCTCTGCAGAAAAATAGACATCATCCTGCTGGGTGGCACAGTGCAAACAGGACAGTAAATTAACCAATGCTAGAAAGAACTTGTGCAGTTTTCTCCCACAGAGTTTAATTTGGCTCAGTTAGACTCTGAGGTCAAATCCTGCACTTTACTGCATCTGCCGTTTTGGTCATTTTAATAGTTCTCAGGCCACGTTCATTACGATACACAACATGCAACTGGCCTGCAAATAATTTGCAGCCTCTGAGCGGCTGGAGTGTCTTAATCAAACGATGGTCAACGTGAAAGATAAAAGTGTAGTGCTGAGGAAATAACCATGCTAATCACGTTTTTAGTAAGCTGATGCCTAGGTTTAATTGCATTCAGCTCATTATACAAAACTACGCTGAAATTAGCAGAATCATGTTAAACCATTTAAATGCATGAAATGGTGAAATTATGTATTCATTAACACAACTGCTAAATCAAATATCATAATGAGATCTTTTACTCAAACTTAATTAGATGCTTCTCTAAAGGTGACATGTTCATGATATAATCAAAACAGAACATTGATAAGATTCTACAATAGGTTTTTTGCTGAATACTATTTCAAAAAAGACGCTGAATGTCACAAGAATAGAATTGTAGAATTGCTGCTCAGTGCTCATGCTTGTATGGTTTGTTTCTGTGACTACTTAGTCCTCCGTTTAGAGTGAATCTAAAACAAACACATCCATGTGTTACCAAAGAAAGCTGGCCGTTCGCTCCAGTCTTGGTGCCAGCATTGTTGCATTATGCCAATCATCTCCTCACACTCATGAGGCTTGTCATCAGGGATCTTCTCCAAACTGGGCCTTTTGCCAGATGTCACCCTGATCAATATTTCAGTCATGTTCATTCCTGCATCAAAGAGCAGAAAATAAATGGATTTGTAATACAACATTATATACACAAACAAAGGCTGCTCCTTATAAGAGCATCCTTATTATGAGCTGAAATTAGGATGGTGATGTACCAGAGTATGGCTTCTTTTGGGTAAGAATCTCCCACACCACTATGGAGAAGCTGTTGTTAAGGAGGAACAGATAAGTCGAATCAGTCAAAACAGAAGCATAGTGGGCTTTCAAATTTTAATGTGCTTATAAAGTCTGCATACTTTTTGGATTCTCACCTGTAAACATCATATTTGGACGTAGGAGGTTCAGGGTTCTGAGTGAAAGTCTCTGGGGGGACGTAGTTAATGTTTCCCCGTGCGGCCAAATGCTCCATGAATGCCGTCTTGATACAAGATTCTTCCCATTTAATTATCCCAAAATCGGAAATCTTACAAAAGTTAATAAACAAACATTTGTTTTATGAAACTTTTCTCTACTGAAGTCTGTTCTAGCTTTTCTCTCTGTGAAATGGAGTTAAAGGAATTATGGAGAACTCACTAAATGAAGCACATACATAAACAAGATACATGAACTTAACAAGTGATTATGCACCTTAACATGAAGATAATCATCAAGAAGGATGTTGGATAGCTTCAAGTTCAGATGAAGGAGAGGAGGCTTCATGCTGTGCAGGAAGTTCATGCCCATGGTCACCTCATGGATCATATGAAACTTCTTTGGCCAAGTCAGAACATGAGTTGTGAGAAGATTGTCCAGGGATCCTTTGTTCATGTACTCCATCACTGCAGCAGGCAAGTCTTTGCACAGCCCATAAATATAGATCAAGTATTTAAATTTTATCTTCCCTATTTTGGAGACCTGCAACATGTTCCTAGGAGAAACAGAGCATACGACATACGTCTGATCCACATACAAGTAGCAGTGGTGAAGTAGATATAAAGTAGGTCAACACTGGGTCTAATCATACAAATTCTCTCAGCAGTTACAGTTTTAAACCATTGGCCGGATAAATAGTATTTTCAGTCTTCAGTGTTACTGCGGTGATTAGAGATCCATACCTGTAATCACTGGAGTTAGTAAAAGTCTTGATGGCACACTTTTCCCGCCACAGCTTGAGCTTCACTTTGTAGATGCGGCCAAAACTGCAGTCAGACACTTTCTCCCAGTTTACTTCAAATTCTTCTTTTTTAAAATAGGTAAATCTCTCCAGACTGTTGTAACTGGGACTGTCAGTTTGCTGTGAAGTTGGTTCTGCCATTCTTTTTAAGTTTTCTAAAATTCAAATCCTGTAAAACTTAAACCTGTGCGGTGTCTTCTCTTCAACAACTTCATTTAACACAAACTAGTCCGGGTTTTGGGAGAAGTTTAGGGCGCTGATTATATGCATAAGAATGTTACTTGGCCAGTTTTTTAAAACAGGTTTTGTACAGGTGAGACTGCATAGATTTCAGTCATGTGACAACTTTGTGTGCTGGCTAAGTTTACAAAGACATCCAGTAAAAAGGACTGGCAAAGTGCCCATATTTCTATTTCTATTACTATTTCATTACTTTCCCAGATGCTCATAACTACAAGCTTTATTATATTTATCAATTAATTAAGAATATACTGTATTTAGCTAAATCACAGCTTTCTGGCACACCACTATTTTGTTTAATTCTACCTTTACCTGCTTAAGTGTCACTTATTGTTATAGAGTAGCATCCTGTGTTGCTTTGGTTTCAGTACGATATAAGTAGTGAAATGTTTCTGTTTCTGATCATTTTGTCATTCAAATACCAGCTTTTTTAAAGGCCAGAATCACATTTTGCTCAGTATGAACACTGTAGCTACACTGCTTTATTTTTGTGTGCTTTAAACTTTAATGCACACTCCCCAGGCTCTACGTTTATGTCCTATTAAGTGCAATAACGCTTGCTAAAGTGGATCACTGCTTGTGATAATAAAAATCAATCATTAAAGTCATCTCAGCAGAATTGAGGAAATTCTGGTTTTTGTAACACTGCATGTGGCCACAAATGATCTTTTGCACACACTTAATAATTTAGTGACTTGTGTTAGTATCTTCTAGGACTGATTTCAGTGGTCCTGTGACTTTATGATGATGCCACTCCCAATGACAATTACATTACATCACTAATTGTAAACGTAATAATAATGTAAGCATATATTAATATTGCTGTAGCCACATATTAGTTGTCATGGCCATAAGGGGGTAAATTCCTTTTAATTTCACTCTATTTCCATTTCTTTATGGAAGCAAATAGAGTCCAATTTAAACCAAACGTTTGCTTGTCAGCCTGTACCTTGTGTGGAGGACATTTAAATACGAAATGCAGAAATGAAGAGCTATTTAACAAAATGTCTGACTAAACATGTAGGTTTTCAGTCTAGACTTTTAATCTAATATAAACAACGCAGCACCTTGCCATAATAAAATGAAATCACTGTCCAATTACAGGCCTCTGCCAATTTTGGGGCATGGTTATAGTTACATAGGTCCACAGGTGGATAGCTCAGACCTTTGATAATGATCTTTTTCCCTTATAATAAGAGAAATGTCCACCAAAATGTTTTCAGATTTTACTGCGTCATTTGGGGATATGCAGTGAGGTAGTTAGATTTAGTTTTGGCGCTTTGTCACAGCACCACACAGTGGAATGCAGTACTGACTCGATTACATTTGAAGTTATTTTAAAGTTGTATTAAATTCTGACACGAATTCAGCATTTCACACAAAGTGTAAAAAGATCAAGCAACATGAAAACAATATAATGAAGGTTTTTTGGTATTTCATTTTGTTATATTTTCCTAAGGTCACTATGGAAAAGTAATGTCACATGTGCACTGCTTTTCACATTTACACATAATGCTTGTATTTGAATGTGGCACAGATTCCTCTCCATTTCTACCTTTATCTCTCTTTCTCTCTTCTACCCTCCTTTTGCTGCAAGCAAAGAGTGAAGCAAGAGTTCACGTCTTGTTTTGAAATGAACCAAAAGCCCGAGTCTTTCCTGTGCTTCAATTCTGTCTCCGTGCTGCCAAGGTTTCCTGATGGGCGAACTCTTTTACACTTTCAATTACATGAACCGATTAAATGGTTTATCAATAATCCTCTCTGTCACGGTTTTCCTCTGCTGCCTGAATCTGCCTTGCCTCTGGATTTTCAGAGTCACGCTGGTAATTTACACACAGAGGCATCTTGAAGGCAGTACTTACTTACTGTTTAATTGCTGTACTGCCTTTTGTCATCCAGACGCTGTAGGAAAATGAATAACCTCATGTATTGCAATAGAGCGAAACCAAATGCTGCAAGGATGGGTGTAACACTGATGGTGCAAGTATGTGTGTGTGTGTGTGTGTTTGTGTGTGTATGCCTTATGGGATGAAAAGGGGCTTGTAGGGAAACGTTCTGCATTTCCGTTTCTCGAGTGTTGCACATTTAAAACAGCAGAGTGTGATGAATGCAAATCAACTATAGTCTATATTGTTATTAATCACATTTCCCAGAACAATCTTTATTCTCTAATGATTGTCTTTAATACCTTTTGCTTATTATGTCTTAATCAAAATGATTATAGAAACAAAGAAGCTAATCAGCATTCCTGATGTGCCATTTCATCAAAAGATGAACGGCTTACACTGATCCTGCTGGAGCTGAACCAGATGGCAAGATGTGAGCGTCTGAATTACATAGTAATGGTGTTCTAATTTCTAGTTTCGCTGTGTTTAACTAAAGTTTACAATATAATAAACTTGTAGGGAAAATGAGGCAGAACATCTTGCTCATCTTTTATATTTTACAACTAAAAAGGCACATCATTTTGCAAAAGAATCTGAAAAAGCCTCTCAGTGAATGGCTGATTATCCCAGCTTAGAGTGTGCCAGCACGACATCACACTGTGAGATGGGGAAAAAAAACAACAACACAGATAGTCAGGCAGGCACAGGCTCAGCGTGGACCTGCAAGAGACACAGAGTGTAGAGACAGACGTCTTGCCAGTTATGCACTTTTACTAAAAATATTGTTTAAGACATTTGTTTGCAGGTTCGATTGCTGACCAGGCCAAGGAAACCTATTTCGAACCTGCCAGTATGCCAGCAGAAGTGTGATTAATGCACGTCAGGAAGTAAATGCACTTCACAGAGCTTGGTTGCATCTTAACTCATAATAAGATGGAGTCTCTGTTGTTGGGATTTGCACACTGGCAGTGTCCTGACCTTTTTACACGATGTCTGATAATCATCCAAAGAAGCAACAGAGCCACACAGACAAGAGAATAACCCGACACTAAGCCCAAAACCACTGCCGTCATCTCTGCGCCATCTCTTTCTAGGAGGGAAACAAAACCACTAATAACTATATGATCATTTCGAACAACATTTAACAAAAGGTCCATTGGATTCTATCAAAATGTATATTACCTGTTGTGTCTACATAAGATCCGTTTGCTTCTTTCAAAATGGGGCCAAAAGAAATGCGATTTCCTGTTTTGCCGAAGACGAGCTCGTTATCATCTGCAGAACGGGCCCTTCTGTGCTGTTGACACTGAAGATAGCAATAAGAGAACCAATAATCAAATTTTTTAAATAGATGTTATGCTTAAAACATGAATTATTGCAACCCCACCCTCTCAGATTACTATAAGGCTGAAAGCAATGGGTCACTTCAGGCTCGCATTTTTACATTTGATGGAGTGGAAGGCCACCCTGATGAAAATCGAGAGGAAAAAGACGCGCCATCAAAAAAGGCAGAGTAATGATGGGTAGAAAATCTTGGGCAAGAAATATTGAGAGCTGCACAACAGGAGTGCTGAATGATCTCCAGGGTCTTATCGTTGTCAAGGAGAGCGAGGCAGCCGAGACTCACCCATGCACAATCGGAGTGGTTCCTCAGACACACAGTCAGATCACAGTGTAAGTAGGCAGTGGAGTAGTTAGTCATCTGGAAGAGACTGATGGTAAAACTGGCTCTCTTTGACAGGGCACTGGGAAGCAGGCGGATGCCTTGTTGAGCTACAGGTAACCTGGCGGATTGCATAGAGGGAGAACAGGGGAATTTCAGACATGCAATGCATTTAGAAAGTATTCAGACCCTTTCACTTCTTTCTCAGTTTACGTTATAGTTTTTCCCTAATAGATCTGCAAGAAATACTCCAAAATGAAAAAGCATAAAAAGTTTTGTAAATTTGTGAAAAATAAAAAATTTATAAAATATCAAATTTATTGGACATGACTTGGAAAGGTACACCTCTATCTATATAAAGCCCCACAGCTGACAGTGCATGACCAAGAACCTGAAGGTCACTCGGATGGAACTGCAGAGGTCCTGTGTGGAGATGGGAAAACCTGCTAAAAAGACAACAATCTTTGCAGCACTCCACTAATCAGGCTTTTATTTCAGAGTGGCCAGAAGGAAGCCACTCCTCAGTAAAAGGAACATGGCAGCTCGCTTGGAGACACCTAAAGAACTCTCAGGCCATGAGAAACAAGATTCTATGATCTGATGAAACCAAGATTGAACTCTATATCACCTGGTCAATTCCCTTCCTACAGTGAAGTACTGTGGTGGCAGCATAATGATCGTGGGAAATCCCAGGATTGTGGGAAAGATAAACGGCTCAAAGTGCAGAGACATGCTTAGAAAAACCTGCTCAAGAGTGCTCAGCATTTCAGATTGGGTAGAAAGTTCACTTTCCAACACAACAATGACACGAAACACACAGCCAAGACAACGCAGGAGTGGCTTCGGGACAAGTCTGTGTATGTGGTACAGCAACACTCCCCATCCAACATGACAGAGCTTGAGAGGTTCTGCAGAGAGGAATGGAAGAAGATCCCCAAATCTAGGTGTGCCAAGCTTGTAGCATCATACCCAAAAAGACTTAAGGCTGTAATTGCTGCCATGGAGCTTCAACAAAGTACCAGGTTAAGGGTCTGAATACTTCTGTAAATGTGGGATTTCAGGGGGGTTTTTTGTTTTGTTTTTAGTAAACTTTGTGAAAACCTGTTTATGCTTTTTCAATATAAAGTATTTTTAAATGAGAAAAATAAATAAACTGAATCCATTCTAGAATAAGGCTGTAACATAAGTAAAAGTTAAGGGGTCTGAATACTTTCCAAATGCGCTGTAACACAGTAAAACCGCTAAAACCTGTCAGGTCATGCACATGCAGAGACTTGTTGAGGATCAACAAACTCATGGGAACACAACTGACATCTGCTTATGGTTATCAATATACTAGATCTCATGAAAAGACATGTCTCTCTCTCTCTTATTAAGTTACCAAAAAAACACCAACTCTGTTCTGCAGTATGGCTTTTAAAGCATAAACTATCCTATTGTAAGTTCTGCAAACGTACAATCATTGTGTATTTGGGTCAAACTAGAAAAAGAGTGAAAGTTTATCTAAAAACCATAGGGCTTCATTTGTCAAACTATCAGCTACTATACACTGTATAGATTACTGCTTTGAAAGACAACGTAAGCACACTAACATGTCTCTAATGAGTGTACACTTTGTGCTGTTTGGTGGCTTAAGTTCTGCCGTAGTGCATCATTACCTCTGTCTAACTTTCAGCGTGGGGAGTAGACATGGTGTACTGGCAGAGGCGAGCACCAAGTACACCGACATCAGCAATTTATTGTACAGCTCGCAATGAAAAAAGCTTGCGCTACATCTAACAAGATGCTAGACTGCAAACATTTACAGCTTTTTGAGGGGAACCTTTGCTCCGGCAGGGCTGTTCTCCTGTGATAAGACCCCATCAGATTGGGGGTAGCTATTTCCCATAAGCAGGAGTATGATTTACACATTGTACACATAAACATGTGAGATATGAACTCCATATTCTAGGACTACTAAATATATTTGGCTAAATTTGATTGTAGGGTCATAAGACTTTTTAAAGCAGAGGTTTACCTGGAAAACAAGCAGCAGGTGTTGTTGAACTCCTCGAGTCTGACGGTGGGTGAGAGACAGCAGGACTTAATCTCCAGGTTCACTTGGGTGTTATTTGTTATCAGGCTGATGTCAACACGCAGGTCTCCGAGAGCAGGGACGAGATCCCCTGGCATGATATCTCTCTCCAGCTTCAAGCGCATCTCTGCTGTGTAGTTCCCACTGCCGCAGATATCATCAGAGATCTGGGCCAGGCTTAGAGAACAAGATTGAGATTGATGTACAGTCAACTCCAGAATTATTGGCACCCTTCATGGAAATGAGCCAAAATTGATATAAATAAAAACATGGCGATCTTGGTGATGCTGTATCGTTTTAACACTTTAAGATTTTAACATTTTAAGAAATGCAAAATGATTGGTGCCTCAACAATTCATATTTGGAATAAATAAAAGCACAGAGCCTCTTCCTGTAATGTCTAAAAATGTTCGAGAAAACTTGTAGTGGGATTGCAAAACACTGATTTTGTGTTTCCACAAACATTTCTACGTTGATGTAGGTTTGATGTATGTTGTTTGTTGAAAGATCTACGGCCCGGCCGTAATATCCTGGGAGAGGTAAATCAGTATGTTCATGCATTCCTCTTCCTGTCAAATTTTCAACTGTTCCAGACTTTTTAAAAAAATAAGTATTTTGGCCCTGATTGTGCTTAATTGTATTTTTAACTGTTTATGTATTTTTTTAATCAATTGCCTGATTTGTGCAGGTCAACAACCATCTGTCTCTTTTGTGTTAAAAGCTCTTTGGTTTTCCTCACGGTGATGGATGGGAAGGGATTTTTAAATAACCGCAACCTCATATAACAGTGTTACTGGATACGCTGCAATTAGATTTTGTTAGAGCAATTAAAATGGAATAGAATTTCCTCAAGGACAACAATTTGTTTGTGAAAACAAATTAATGTTATGTAATGTTTATTTTATACAATATATTTTTTGCCAATTTTAATGAAGGGTGCCAGTCATTTTAAAATTCACTGTATATTTTAAATTGAAGCACAATTCAAATTGTAGTGTTTCCCTGGAGCCAAATCGTATTCAATAACTTCATAAATGGTTTAATTATTATCTAAACGCTAAAAAAAAAGATAAAAACTTGTTCTTCATTTGAGAATAGTGCAGTTTCGGATGTGAAAGTAAAATGTCATATTTACCCACTGAGAAAATCTGGAAGTCTTCATCCTCCTCTGAATCACTGGAAGGTCTGATTTTAACTCGACCGAATTTGCAAGGTCTGACTCAGACAGAGTAACAGCAGACAAGTGACTTTTCCCCCCCTCTGAGGATCGTAACGAACGAGCGGTTTCAGGGAACTCTGTTGCTCTCATTTCTGAACCTGCCAAGCTTACATCAGTGTGGTCAATGACAAAGACATGTGGATGTGCCTTCGGCATTGCTAAAAAGTCTGTCAAGCTTCTTGATGGGAATGTTTTAGAAGTGGATGGGTTCAAGGCCAGATATTTTACAGCTGGAAAGTGTATGGTGTGCCTCTGCAGTGGTTCTCTGGTGCTACTCAACGCTGTCTGATGAAGATGGTTTCTTGCAGGTGCTGGGTTTTGTGTTGCATGATATGGTAATAGCAGGCCACTTGATGGAGCAGCTATGATGGATGACAAAGTAGCGTGGAGCAAATTTACCTGATTAATTGTCTGTCCAACCGTTTTTGGAGTAAAAGGAGGGGCAGATGGAAAACTCTTTATAGCAGCTAGCGAAACATCTGGGCTAATTTGCCCTTCAGTAGTTTTCTTTAAATCCTCGACACGACTTTGAGAGGAGACTCTCAGAAACAAAGTCCTTCCTTTGTCTGACCCTGCTGCTCTCCTGGTAAACTGTGAGAAAGAGGAGAATACTGAGCTTGCTTCTGCTGCTGGCCAGGTTTTTGTGGTTATGATTAACTGCTCAGAGTGTGATGCTGACAACACACGATGCTCTCTATTTTTATCCATAGGATGGAACCCTGTCAAGCTTTGCACTTTTTCGAATCCCTGAGAAGTTCCAGATCTAGGTGTAGATGTGATCAGCCTTAATGCCGAAATCAACGAGTGTTCTTTGAAATCACAGGCAGATGGAAATGGTGCATGGCCAGCTGAGATTGATCGGAAAGGCTTTGCAGTTACTGTCAGGGATGGAGTCAGAAGCTCCCTGACAGAACTGTGAGTGACAGCTTGACCTTCAAAGACTACTGATAGGTTCTGCCTCTCTCTCAGAGGGGTCTGGAAGGGAGTTGCAGGTACTGATGTAACTACGTGATGCATAGTGTTGGAAGGAGTGATCAGCAAACTTGGGGTCAGTTTCGATAAAATCCGTCCACCGTGCACTGTTGCATCACTTCTACTCTGGGCAGATGCAGACATAACTCTTCCAGCAACTGAAAATACTGCAGTGCTGGAGGCACCTGACATCATTTTATTGACATATGTGCAAAAATGTCCAGTACTGTTATCTATTGGTGATAATCTGTCAGGGGTCTTATTCCCTTGAGGATATAATGTTCTATTTTCAATAGAAGCTTTAGAGCGGTGATCAAGCATATGGAAAGAATTGCTGTCAGTCGATGAAATGTTTTCAGGGCATATGAGGAGATTGTTTTCAGAGTGAGTGGCATTTTCAACTTTGATTAAAACCGAAGGTCTCTCTGTGAAGGCTCGTGCAGACATGATTCTTTGCAACAAGTTTAGAGTCCATGGTGAGGTTACAACAATCTTGTTACCTGAATCTTGCCTGTAATTGCTTCTGTGGGTCATGCTTGCAGTCCTTGGGGAGGGAACCTGTAAAGGGTGGGAAAACTTGGAGACATGGAGCTTCTCATTCATAGAATTTGTGAACACTGTCGTTATGCTTGTGTGACCTTTGATTGCAAGCGTTTTCATGTTTTCTGATGTTTCGTGAACTGCTTCCTGGCTGGATGAACCCTACCTTAATAGGGTGTCAACTTCAAAGATAGCATTGCGATGGGTTGCTAAGCTTAGAGCAGGCATATTTTTTTGCTCCATCTGCCCGTTTTCTAATTCCTCTCCGGGCTCTCTGGAAACCGTTTTAACTGCAGCAGCCCTGCCCTCGGTGCATAACTCAGCTTTGTTCGGCAGAGTTGTCAAATACATTATGATGGGGCTGCTCTTTTGTACAGAGGTCTGTTTTCCATCATTGAAAATGGACTCAGTGGCCTTCAGAGGGTCAGAGGTTCCCAGCAACTTTAGAGTCCCATTTTCATTTGTGCTTTTTTTTTGTCTTTCCACTCTGTCAGCCTCCCCAAGGTTATCAATTATTGCTGGATCAGAGGCTGATACCACAGGGATGCTATTTGTGGGCAAAAGAGTAATAGAGTCCACGACTGTTTGATTCATGCTATGAAGTGGAGTGTGAAGCAAAGCAGCAATCTTTACCATGCGTCTGGGCAGACGAGCTGCAGCCGTCGTGTCACCATTCATCACCGGTGCAGATTCAGTCTGCGCTGAGGTAAGAACGCTCCCTCCTTCCTCGTCTGAGATCAATGGCAGATCTGCTCCAGAGGCAAGCTGCATAGCTGATGTGTTATCCTTACTCACAGTGAATGAACCAGACTCAAAGTCTGAAATGAGCCCCTCTCCCCTTGTGCTAATTACATCTTTAGCAGTAGCATTCGTGGAGTTTATAGTAGTTGCGTGGGGCCTTTCATATGGTGCACTGAACAAATCTGTCCCTGGAGAAGCAATTACAGCCACAGTCAGGCGTGGAAGGCTCTCAGGGAAGACTTTTCTACTGTTGTGACCAGAGTTATTTTGGTCTTGTGATGGCAGAGCAGCTTTGAAGTTCATGATCTCAGTTTGCAGGGACAAGTAGTCTTGCAAATCCTCACCCTTAGTTCTTACTGAGCAAAAACACAGATCCAACACTAAAATGCAGATAAGTGCCACAGTGTCCCAATTAGCATTTTTTATCATCAAAGAATATTTTTGTGATTCAGGATGTAAGGATGTTTCCATTACAACTGAGAAATAGTTTCTTCAAAAACATTGTTTGCCATTTACAGACCTTTTAACAGACCTTTTTTTACAGAATCAACTTGTTCACTTTACATGGCAAATGGATAACCTTTTACAAAGTGTGTCCATGATTTAATGAATAACTTAACATTGTAAATATTTTAAAGATATCAAGTTGCAAATTTAAAACTGCATTAATATCTAATTATGTTTCATTTGCATATGAATATTTCTCCTAATAGGTTTTTACCATTCACCAAAAATACTAACAATTACCTTAAGAGCAATTTGATATATATACGTACCTGTAAGTCCAACCATGAGAAATATGAAACTGTTTCATGCAATCAGAACATATTATAAAGCTCTGCTTCTATAAAAGTTATTGTAATACCATGATAATCCCAGCCAGTATGAAAGTTCGAAGCGCCCACTGTACTCCTGTATGACTAATCACATCCTGAAAGCTTCGCCATCCTCTCAGCTCATTTATACTTAGATTAAATTACCGACACGTGAACAAAACAAAAAAGTAGCAAGAAAAAAAAAGTACCTCTCTGTGAACATTTTCATTCATCACTCTTATTATGTGACTTTTGAGTATTATTTCCCATCTTTGTCAAAGCTTGCGTGAGCTGCAATGATAAGACAGCATTCACACAATCCATTATTAAATAGATTCATAACCTGCCAGTTTTTCAGAGTTTTACTTATGAGCTTAATCGGTTCCCAAGTTGACTGAGCCTGAGGTTTGGTTCAATTTTTCTGCAGGCATGGGGTTACAAACAGCAACAAATTTTATTTTATAATCACCGTTAACATCATTTTAAATCATTAAGGAACCAATACCGTAATGCACAAAACTTAGTATTTGAATGAAAAGTGATATTCTGTAAAGACCAAAGAGAATAATGCAATGCCAGAATAGCGATTTCTTACAAATGACATAAGTAGTATCATACGGTGTATGTGTAGGTGAGCCTAAAATTATATCTCACTTTCCAGTTTGTTTTGGGGAGACCTGTGAAATTCCATATACTGTCCATATGATTTATTTTTCTATATCATTTTAATGATTCACCAAGTATGGGAGCAGAATTGTTCAACAGTGTGCAGGTTTTCCAATTCATTATAAGAAACATCCAGATTTATTCATCATTAAAATCCATACACAAAAAGCTATTATTTCTCCATATGGCAACAAACAGAGGAAAACGCAATCAAACCAAGCCATTTGGGATAGGAGGAAATTGAAACATGAATTGTTTTTGGGTAATCTAATGCGTTGTATGTAATTAAAACGGACACAGGGAACCGCTGCATAATAAAGATATTCCTTGGGCAGCGTAGGTTTCTGTGGCCTCACTTAAGCGTAGCAACCCAATGCCCGTGTGGATGTGTCTGCATGTGGTACAGGGGCTTATGTGATCAATTTCATACAGGAGTGAAGGATCTCCAGACCATGAAGCTCCCTGAGCTTCACCATGTGCCTGAAAATAAGACCAAAGCACAGAGTCAAACCAACTTGAATGGGACTGTCCCTCAAATCAGCCATATAATGGGAACTGATGTGAAACAAGGTTTAAAACAAAGACCCTGCTTTGCACAAGGTTCAGGGGACATCCATTTTTCTATATGGTCATTTCTGTATATAATTGCCTGTCTAACACACTTTTCTTGGTTCTATTCCCATCTCAGTTACCGACCACTGTCCTAAACAGGCCACTCTCTTTGCCAGCCAGTGAGTGTCACAACAGTCTATGTCCCCTCTGAGGGCCTGATCCCATACTATATCTTGGTCTCCGAAACCCAGATCATCTTCATAAAATCTATGGTAGAACACTTTGGACTAAATAAAATGACCTATATGGAGGCATGCATCCTGCTGCCATATTCTCAAGGGGTGAAAGAAGCATCATACATTAGAACTCGTTACAGCAAGATCTTGTAAAGTCAAACAGCTGAAAACTCTAAATATTTAAACAGATTCTAATCGTGGCCGAGCTGTCTCATTAACAGTCATGAATGCAACAGCCACAAGACAGATTTTACAGTGAAGTGAAGCATAAAACAGATAAGTACATTTCAAAATGCCTCCTCGCTAATCTTGCTGCCGTATCTAATTTATAAAATGTCAGGTTTTGTTATTGACCTGCTAAGGAAGATTATACCCCATTATATACTGCTCAATTATATTAAATATTAAATGACATGAATTATATTAAATATTTGAATTTAGGATGTTAAAGCCTGGGACTGACTGCTGTGCAACCTTCTGAATCACCATATGTTTGTCTAGTCAGTATTTTTTCTACTAATTCCATCAGAAATTAAGATCAATCTGAGCGCTTGATTTTATGAAGCCCTCCAGGAGTCCGGTAATGTCTATTTAGAATCTTAAACTTTTCAAATCAACATTCAATTCTCATAACAAAGACTTAAGATATTATTCCATTTACAGTCGGAGAAATACACACTCATGTCTCTCTCCCACGCACTTCACAGGGCTTCTCTGGGGACTTAATATAAGACTACGAAAGCTTATAATAAAATAATTTCATTTTATTACCAAACTGAGAAATAAGTTTATTGACCAGAACAGAAGTGAGAGAAGCTAAGGAGACAGAAGGAGATGCCTAATTTGGAGATACTGCTAATACTCTCTGGGTGTCCAAGCTCAATCCTCAGGCTGTCAAATGATTTCATGAACCCATTTTTGTATATATCCCCTGGAAATGTAACATGCTTAAGGAGTCAGTTCTTACAGGGGAAAGATGATTTTGAAATGCAAATTAGGGGTGTAGCAGATGGAGGCTGAAGCGATGAGAAAAGGAGGGAATCCAAATATTTTTCCCACTCGTGTCCAGTTAACTTGTGCATTATTAATAACTGCACGGCTATGGATAAACAGTGAACTCTGCAGATAATGAGGGCAACAACTGCATTTGCTTATTATAGTAGCTCTGCCTTGCATTTCAGGGAGAGTCATAGCAGGTAGAAACACACAGCACTAATTGGCATGATGAACAGGATGAGGGAGAGGGCATCTCTGTTTACCTGGGCTCGGCTCTGCACAGCTTCCCCAAAGTGATGGCGGCGTTCCGCTGCACGTCCACGCTCTTGAATTTGCCAGCCACATAACGCAGCAGGAGCATTACGCAGTCTGTGCCCAGGAGACTGGCAGCAGCTCCCTGCACCACCAAACAGTGTCCCAGACACAGAGCCGCGTTCCCTACCACCAACTCATCACTGCTGCCCAGGAGCTTCCTCATGGTCACCAGCCCTGAATGAACAAGTGTGTATAACACACACACACACACACACACACACACACAGTTACTGTATGTTCACTAAACTTCTACTTCAACTTCTACTAAAATTATTTTTTCTTAATAATTACTGCAACTTTGTTATTTCATAATTTACTTCGCTTTTCTATCTACTCGTATTTCATACTCCATTGTCTTTTATTCAGGTTATACCAATTCATTTTTTATTGTTGTTGTTTATTTTAATTGTTTTACCCCACTCCAGTACTATTTCCCTGGCCTTTAGTACTTACTCTTGTCAAACTTCACCAGCTCTTCACAGGCCTGCTGGCCGGCGGCGGTGCACACTGCCAGAGCTTTAATTGAGTATCTCGAGCTTTTCTGCCCTGCTCCCTGATAAAATGAAAAGAAGCACTTTGATATTTTTAGTAAACTTCACGACATTACATATGGACACTAACAGGAACTAATCTGCTGAACCACATTCATGGTGGTATCCCATGGTGGCTTGAAAGAAAAAAAAACAAAAGAGCAAAAATAGTTAATGCTGTCAAAGGTTGGCGCAAGATTTGTTGAAAGTTGACACCGTACAAAAGTCTGCTTAGTAACAGTGGGACAGTAGTGTCACTAGCAAAGCTATTAGCTATAGCTATTTTAACTAACTGATTATTATTTATCTGGCGCAAGGTGGTGACGTCACCACTTTCTCAATAAAGTAGCTTTTAATTAGTTCTAGTTAGTTAAATAGTTATATATATATACACTCAACGAGCACTTTATTAGGAATACTATACTAATACTGGGTAGGGCCTCCCTTTGTAGCCCATCCGC
>JAOUQW010000047.1:8911741-8923429 GCA_028565825.1 Olivaichthys viedmensis | reverse complement strand
GAAGATTAGAAAATACACAAATGAAATGAGACAAAAGTGTGTTGACCTTCATAAATCAGGCAATGGCTATAAAAAAACTCACCTACACACCTGAAAATGCCCAAATCCACTATTAGGGCAATAATTAAAAAGTTTAAAACAATCGGAGCAGTAATGAACCAGTCTGGAAGAGGATGCAAGTGTATTTTGTCCCCACGCACAATGAGGAGGTTAGAGAGGCAAAAATTTCTCCAAGGATCACGGTTGGAGATTTGCAGAGGATGGTTGCATTTTGGGGTCACCAAGTCTCCAAATCTACAATTAGACACCACCTCCATGTCAACAAACTATTTGGAAGGTGTGCCAGAAGAAAGCCTTTTCTTTCATCTAACCACAAACGTAAACCCCTGGAAATCTTCCTGCCTCTGCCAAGAAGTTACAACTGGGTCGTGGTTGGACCTTCCTGCATAAAAGTTGCTTATTTATCCAGGATCATGATTGGCTGGTTGTGACAGAACCTTCTAAAACCAAATGTATACTATATTAATTGGGAGAAAGATAATATTAGGCCAAAAACATTTAATATGACAAATAACAACAAATGAAAATAAAGTATGTTCCACCATGTTTATTAATAGCCAAGCTGCACTAACTTTTGACCAAAATGCCAGATAGAACCTTATAATACAAAGGGGCAAAATGTTCTCTATCTATGGAACAAGTCATCTATAAGGTTGTTATTGGTAGACTAAATTGTTTATCTTTACTAGAAGTAAGTAAGTATGATACATTACAGACCATAATGTGTAATGTGTAACTGTTGCAATCAGTCAATCTTTTATGATTGAACTCAGGAGGACACGCAATAACCAGCTGGGAACATGTTCTTAAAATGATTTACATTGCAATTAAAATGTATGAAACCAGAGGGAAATTAAGATTAGAAAATATTAGAGGACCACAGTGAATTACTTGCTTTATTGCATAGTCATCTGAAGCTCAATGTCTCTGAACAGCAAGATTCTATTAGTGACACCTTCGAGAACCGTAAACCTTTGAGTCTTGAAAATCCAGTCATAAAACAATAAATATAAAATAATAAAATAATAAATCAACAAGCATTCCATCTCTGTCCTGAGAAAACTTTGTGCCTTCATAATCAAGAGGTCTCCACCAAGGTGGGAAAACTCTATTTTTTTTGCCCAGTCATTCTAAAATTTCAAGATCTTTAGTTTCTTTGCCATCCCTAGAAGGCATACATTAACCATGTCAAAAGATTTCTTTCTGCAGTGACACCATGTCAAATAGGGCTTTGCTTCCTGAAATATTGAAAGCATTCATGACTTATCTAAATATTTTATATTTAAGCTTTCTTGAATGTACATATACCAAGTGCTTTTATTTAACTTAACACAGTGCTGACTGGAGGACCTCTGCAATGGGTATTTATAATGTTTTAGTAGTTTTTCATCCATTACAGAACAATTACTGTAATATACAGTGTGCACTGATTACTTTCATTTCCTTGCTTCTTCATTCCTTAACATTTAGATTTTTTCTTTTCATCTAAACTGCTTGTATATTCCACATGCATCTTTCGGTTGTTAGTCAAATATCCTTGATCCAAAACAAAGTCATCATCTGTCTCACAGGGAGCAGCATACTGTAGTTTGGATGAGCTAGTTGGCCTTGTCACATTCAGTGAAAGGCAGCAGTGCAGTGCTCGTATTTCACAAGTCATCCGTCACTTCACTCAGGAGCACCATCCTGGCCTTCTGCTCCATGTTTAATTGGCAGCTCACCGTCGCCCGGGCTGACCTCCAGGTTCTTATCTCTCAGCAGGCTCTCTACTTTCCTGAACACTGAACTTTCTTTGTGCTTCTCCAGCAGCCTGGCTACCTCCTGTCAAATATATAAATATACTGTATTAGCTCTTCTCTGAATTCACAACCTGTTTCCAGGTAACACTTCACCTTCATCACTCTGTCCCAGGATTCAACATGGTGCCTCAAATTAGGACAGTGAACCAGTTATCATTAATTGACTCACGTTCGCGTTTTTGGACAGAATCCCTGGGGCAGGTTTCTGCACTCTCTCCAGCACAAGGCTATTAAGCGCTGAGTCTGTGCTTTGTTTCTCCTCTTCGGCTGAATTAGGCGCCAATCTGGCGTGGAACAACTCACTTAGACACACTTGAAGCACCTGGGGCATAGAAGAAGCAGAGAGAGAAAAGTAATAAAGACACCCAGAATGGAATCGAATGAAATGGTCCATTGGTGTATGTGCCAGGCTTGTACCTTGAAGAAAGCCCTTTTAAAAGCAACAGTTGAGTCAACACTAAGTTGGCCAGTGGATATGTGAGCGGCACAGTGCAGAAGCAGCAGAGAGAATCCTCCTACGGACAGCAGCCTCTGATGGCGTACGTACAGAGTTTTATCCGTCTCCTACAGACACAGTCAATGCTTAAAAACCATTCGAACATTCGAATTTTCATCGTATATTGACCATACAGCAACACAGTTAGTAGTGGCAAAGGCGTTGTGACCTTCAGAGCCTATATGTCTTTCCTTATCAATGATAGCTTCAAAAATATGATGTTCACAATCTTGCCATGAAATGGATTTGGCTATGTTTTTCTTTTCATTTCAGGCTTCTAATTACAGTTTTTTTTAAGCCCTGAAATTAGCTCCATCCTTAGCCAGAACAGAGCTGTTCAGCTCCGCCCTTTACCTTAAAAGGCAGCTCATGAGGCATACGTAGTTTCAGGAGAGGAGGTGGGGTCAGTTAAGGTGATATCAGTTTGCCTTACAGGCAGAAAAGGGCTCTAAAGATTACAAATTGCTCCACATTAAAGTGGTAGCTCAGTGGTTGAGATCCTATTGAGTTCAAATCCTGGCACTGTCAAGCTGACACTGCAGGACGCTGAGGAGAACTTTTAACCCCAAACTCTCTCGGGGTGCTGTATGATGACTGACCCTGTTCTCTGACCCCAACTTCTTTCCAAAGTTGGAATATAAGAAAAAGCTATTTCCTTCTTGAAATTACAAAAGCATCGAAGTATCAAAAATAAATTACATTGAGTTAATTGAAACCTTTCAATCATGTAGACTTAAACCAGCAGTTTTTCCACAACACAGACAGTTTTTTTCCCCCCCAGTGTTGTTCTCCATCTCCAAGACAGATGTTTAATATTACCACATTCTTGCTTTGGCCATAAATACCTGGTAATAAAAGGAATTGCGGAAGGCATTGCAGTGGTAGTTATTTGTAGGAAGACTTGAGGCGAGCAGTAATTTCACTGCTGGTGCCTGGAAAGTACAAACCCAAGCATAACTAATCTGAGCACTTTCCAATACATCAACCATTCCATTATATCATTGTTCAGTGGGTGTAAAATATTACTCATAATAAATCAAAATGAAAAAGTGTGTGTGCATGTGTGTATGTAAGAGAGAAAGTGGGATTTTCAGACCACTTTGTGTGTGTGGAGCAGTTGGAGAAGAAGCTGGCCGTGCTGGTATATCAGAAACTCTCGAGGGTTAAGAGTATCAGCGCCAACTTGGACCAGTTCTCCTTCACAATCCCACTGTGCATCCAAGAAATCGATAAAGGGGCATCCCGAGCCTGCAGCACAAAGACAGCACCATAGTCAACCCATCTATCCACAATTAAAGAGATATTGAGAACTACAAACTACAGTAAATCTTTTCTAATTGTTTCGTCAGTTGGCCAAATGGATTTAGGGAGTGACCCGGTGGCTTGCCGTTGAGCAGGCCTGCATTCTGGGCTTGGTCTCTGAGCTGCTGATCCACCTCTTGGATGAGTCGGAAGAGTGGAGAGAGATCCAGCAGACTGGCCCAGTCTTCACCTGGATGTCCCAGTAGAGCATAAGCAATGATAAACGTAATTAAAAAGACTTCTTTTAACAACATTTCCTTTTTTTAAAACATGTAAATCTTAATTAATTTGTGACACTTATGTTGTATGTTAGATGTCCACGGCACCTCTGATCTCTGATCACATAACGTATTGGCGAATAAAGATTCTGATTCTGAATTGCCATCTGAAGCTGGTCCTTACTGCCCCCTAGTGTTTCAACTATGCATTGGCAAAACAAAATCGAGCAGCCCACTTTAAGTTTCAGCCTCATTCAGGCTATGAAACACGTTTCCTTTCCTATGAGTATGTTACCTTTCAGAGCTTTCTTACGAATGCAAATTCTCTTACCTGACAGTTTTGGGACAGTAATGTGCACTGGAAACGCTGTCTCCTTGCGATTTTGGACATCTGATTGAGCAGAAAGTTGAGACTGTCAGCTGAAGTGCTGTCACTAGAGATGTGACAGTCAGAATCTTGCCTTACCCTGGCTTTGAGCGGGGCTTCCATCCTGCCCTCTGTGTGTAGGGGATGTGCTGGACAACTGGAGCTTTAAGCCATTCAGCTCGCTCACAGATGAAGCCTTTTCATGATCTTTCAGGGAGTGAGCAGAAACTGCTGCACAGCAAACGGGATGCATTCAAATGTGCATCAAAAATAACAACGAACACCATGGATAGTCAGAACACAACACCATACTGAGCAAACAAAGAAAATAAAACTGCTGTTCTGACCACTGAGATTAACTTATTCAGACAGGTTTGATTTTAATGAATACCTTTAGCCACTGGGACTGACACAGTCCACGCTCTAGAGCATGTGTCCCTGTCAAAGGCCTGTTTTGTGGGCAGGTCTGCAAAAGAGAGTAAAGACTAGTGAATAGAGCAGGACACACTAATTTCCATTTCTATGCCAACAACATGAATGAGTGTGTTGTACCAGAGCTCTGCTGGCACTGGGCGCCAATGGAGAGACTGGAAAGTTTGCCGTCCTCCAGCAGCTGAATGAGGCGTTCCAACTGAGGGAGGATTTTGTGCTGAGTCAGGGCCATTGCTTTCAGAGGGTTTTTTCCACCTCTGGGCTGCATCAGGCCATAATCCCTATACCAGAATGAACCTGATAACATAGCCTATTGAGAGAGAAAAACATGCTAATAAAGTTTCTAATGCAGTGCTATTCGTGAGCCAGCTCCAGCTCATCCAAATAATATGCTGATGTGTGGATTCCTCTTGCATTCGGCCTTGACCTGGCATGTTTAACATACTGGCTTTAGGTGTGTGTTACCTCTGCAGTGTCAGCACACAGCTGGCTGAGCTCACGGGCCCAGTGCACTGAGGAGAGAGCAACGTCCAGCTCAGCGTGTCTCTGCTTTAATTGCTCCCACAGCTCCCTCTGCCTCGTCTTTTCATCCTATAGGACCAAAAGGTTATGCTTATAGTGTAGTCCAGGTGAAGGTATTCCTTGGATAAACAGTGACACTGCAGTGAAATCTAGAGAATCTAGAGAAGGAGCATGTTTTTTTTTAAAACAAATTACATGATAGCAGACATAAGATCAGGTGAAACACAGTTGATGCTTTTAAAACCAAACTTTTATTTTTGCTCTGGCTTTTGGTTAATTTATAGTGTAGTGTTTTTGGACTTCTTATTTTTAATATTTTTAAAGATTGAATGTTATTGATACTACTTATTTTATTTAGTAAAAAAAGATAAGAAATTTGTTTTACAGGTGAGTTCAAAAGTTTGCATACCCTTCACTTGTTAAAATTATGAAACCAACAGGACATTTAATGAGAGTTGGGTTTTACAGATGTTTCTTCATTATCACAAAAAGTAACATGTATGTTAAGATATTAATGATATTTCAGATTGTGATATAAATGTGAATTATAATTCCACCTGCTTCTAAAGACTTTTTTCTGGTTGATTTTTTCTCATCTCTGGAGAACCCCCAACCCCCAACCCAAGTAATCTTTCTTGTCTTTGTGTCTTAATTTCATATATAATCTGTAAAGATAGAGGTACATTATTTTACCCAGAAACCAAGGGCGTGCAAACTGTAATGGATGATGATGATTATTAGTATTAAACCCAATAAGAGCTCCATCTGCTCAATTACACAGTCCAAATGTGCAGAATTTAGACATCATTATGGTCATGAATCTGTTGTGACTACCTATGGCTAACTTGTCATCAGGGTGAAATGTGTGTGTGGTGAAGCTGACCAGTTGCTCATCCCCCAGTGGTTTGGGTTGATCTTGCTCCCATTGCTGCCTTGCCATAAACACACTCACTCTATTCAACACTGTTGTCAGTTCAGTGTGCCAATGACTCTGCTGTTTCCACTCTTCCTCATCACCTATATGTATATACACACACACACAAAGGACAAGCAGTAATGACTTTTTCACCCAACCCATGCGATTCACTCTTCATTGCAAAGCCATGCAGGACCTCAGAACTCTAGTCTGGATAGAGTGTGCACTCTTCACCTCCAGTAAGAGTGAGTAGGATGTGGCCAGGCAGCAGGAGTGAGAGCTCAGAGTTCTGAGCACTTCTTCTCTGAGCCTCTGTATGGGCTGCCTCCTGAAGCTCTGCTGCTGCCTCCTTTACCTGCTTCTCTGTGTCTGTCCATGCAAGCTAACACACACACACACACACACACACCATGATTAAGAAAGTCAAGGTCTTTCCACTCACATTTAGCACCATTTCTTATCTCTACGGCCCACTATGAGCCTCACATGATCTGACTCCTCCTGTAGGGCTGTGTAAAAGCAGTTCCTCAGAGCGCTGTCTAAATCTGCCACCAGCTCCTCCTCCTTTACTCTCTGCTGTCCCCAGAACTGAGACCTCGTGCTGCACTCCTTCTGTAAGGCCTCTGACTGCACCAAACACACACACACACACACACACACACTTACAGTGCTCACAACCTTTTGTAAAATATTCAGATATTCAGAGATTTACTCAAATTTGCTCACCAGCACACTGTCTGGTGTGTCTCCTATGGTCAGGCACTGGGACACTGTCACTGGGACTACAGTCCTCTTCCACACGTCTAGCCGAGCTCCCACCACCGGAGCTACAACCCCCGTCACAGGGTCCACAGTTTGTGCCCCAAAGCGGATAGGAACCAGCCCTGGAAGATATCCAGTTCATGATGAGGAAGCATGTCATGTCATTCTATCTATGTGCAAAAGGGGGAAACAAGATAAACCACGTCTGACCCTTGCCATCTGCATCCTCCATGGTTCCAGCAAGAGGCAACATACACCCTGACGACCAGTCCAGCTGTTCTCCGAGAACAGGGACAGACAGGCCAGAACCTCCAGGGTCCGGATAGTCCAGCCCTGGCAAAGCGGGCAGGGACAGCTCTGTGCCAGGCAGCTTGATCTCACCTAAAGAGAAAAGAAAAAAATATATTAAAAACTGCAAAATAAGTGACAGAATGACTGTCAAAAAATCAGTGGCTTCATTTCCCTGCTGGGAAAAACCCATCTCTTAAGGCACATTGACAGCCCTGTCAATGAAGATTCTGGTTCAGGTTATTCATAGAAAGTTATTTCACTTTGCTGCCAGTGAGGTTACAACTTACTTAATGTGCATACTAAAAGTGCTGACTAGCTATGATAAATTACAATACTATTATAGCTGGAGAAATGGACAATAAACCAGCCTTAACATTGTACTACCATGACCAATAATGCAGCTCTGTGAATCATAACTCAAACAGAAACACTTTTCTTGACCACATATAAGCAATGAGCTCCTATCCACCCACCTACACTGCCTCCATCTTCGGCCAACCGCCAGGCCCACTCCTGCTGAGCCTCTAGACGGCTTAGCAGCTGAAGCATGCAGTGCTGACTGTTCCTGCAGGCCTGCTCCAGTTCTGAGGCAGCTGCCTTCAGTCTGCTAATCTCATTGTGGAGCTCCAGACTCCCAGATCTCCACTCGTCGCAGCAGGCCTGTATCAGCTCCACCACCCGCATCCGCGCACCCAGAGCTTGGCTGTCCAACAGAGCCTGAAACCCCCCTGCATGCGGCACCACCTTTCCCCCCCGGATGCTGCCTCCACCAACCCGCACTAGCCTGCCACTCAGAGGCTCGATGAAGGATTCGCCAAGCAGGACGCCTCCTATTGGAAGCACCACCCCTGCAACACAGACTAATATCAGGTAAATGGATGACTAAAGTTAGAATTTTTACACATTTGCCAGTAGCCGTTGTTGAACCATCGGCATCCCATCAACTTGAGATGCAAACATACAGGGCAGCATCCAAAATGTTGCTTGTCATATATATGTATATATATATGTATATATATATAGATAGATAGATAGATAGATAGATAGAATGAATTAGGAGCACATGTACTAACCTGTATGCAAGTCCAGACTAACCCCTGTGATAAGCACCACATTGCCCGTGCGGGGATCCAGCATTGGACAGCCGATCTGAATGGGCTGCTGGAGTCGTGTGATGGGGCATACATGAACACCACCTACCGGGTACACCATCCCCGTCTGGGAGTGGATGGTTACTGCCAGGATCGGGACGAGCACGCCAGTTTCATAGTCACACATGGGATCCCCTAACACAAGCCTCTGGCCTATATGAAGACCCCTCAACTTGGAGGGCCCTAGGATCTCAGAGTGGCAAGATGAAGGGTAGGGAATGAAGGGCAGCACAGGAGACTCCCATTTTCCAACCTCACCTGAGATCAGAGGCAACGATCAGAGACAGCTGAAGCATATTGCTCACATCTAACATCTGGAGCCCAATATCACAGTACTAGAACCTGACATCATATTTAACTATCTATCCAAATACTTCACTTAATTGTAGTATGCTAAATTAAGTGGAATATGTGCATAAAAGGAGCAAGCTGCTCAACTCACCAACAAAAGCATCGGCTGTGTAGACCAGGGTGGAGCTGGCAGGGTCAAATCCCACATTCCCAGCCACGGGCAGCACACGGCCAGTCTGAGGATGCAGGAAGAAGTCAGAGGGCACAGGCATGCTGTGGCCACTAGCTAGGAGCATGTGGGCATTCGAGATGGGCTGGATAAGGCCTGTGCAGGGGTCCACATGGAAAGTATCGCAAGCCCGGATAGTCCCATCTGGTGCTGTATTTGGGTAAAGACAAAAATTACTGTGTTTTTTACCACTGTCAAAGTAAAAGGCAAAAAAACAGTCTTTTTCAGAAACTTGTGATGGATGCCAATATGAGCAGGACTGGTGTCTTCTCTGCTCTTCTACATTCAACTACCACTAGGTGGGGTAGTTCTTTTAACAGACACTATGCACATGGTGCAACAGCTCTGAGGGCATGTGAGCATGAACAGAATATGCACACATATTTGAATGTAATACACAATATGAATGTAAAAGCATGTAGACATTAATGAGCATTTTGTTAATAAGGTATATGTGAATGAAAACCTTTTCAAAGACTCTTTAAATGCTGTCGGCATCGGAGTTGTGAGCGTGCAGTGAATATCCAATATGAAACCAACTTTACTGCGACAATAGAAGTCATCATTGTAAGAAACGTTCTGATTGTTTTGAGACACTAAGGCGTAATTTAGATAAACTTTCTTATTATTAAGACTTGGTACATGGTATAATTTAGTCTTCAACCGTCGGACACGAGCTTCCACAAATTTAATACCCTACTTGCCGTTCCGAAGTCACTTTCAGGTTTAGTAAATCGCATTGTGAGTGCGAAATGGCTTGATTTGCATTGACATCGCCCTGTATTTTGCCCATTTAGGAAGAAACGCCCCAAATTGCACAATAATTTAGGCAAACGCACCAAACGGACAACACGTGCAATTTTGTTCATGTGAAGGACGAAATCCTACATAGACCCTTTCAATAAGCTTGCACGTTCTTTGCAGGTGTTTTCTAAGTTTCCATAGTTTCTGATATAGGGAAAAACCCCTGGAAATAACCTGCATGCTGAAAAGGAACTCACCAACAATGTCATCCCGAGCTACGACTGCTCCAGAAGTGGGGCACAACAGCCGCGCTCCAGTCCCCTGTTTGAGCACAGCCCAGCAACCCTGCCTCTGCGCCTCCACTGACACCAGCTCTGCCATCTCCTCAGCCAGCACAGTCACTCGATCCATAACACTGCACAGCACAACATGCATATTATTTAAATCCCTGTCATATTGGCAGGAAATATATCTTAAAAATGAAGAAAGAAGAATCAGGAGCTGAGCTCTTGGAAAGAAAGCCTAAAAAATCAGGACTTAATTAATTCAGTAATTTGTGACCTTGGAAATAGAAAATAGAAAGGTTCTATCTGACTTTTTTTGACAAAAATGAGTTAATGGTACAAGTATGTTATTTTCATGCAATTGAATATATGTGAGAAGTTTTACACCAAAATATTGTATAAAAGTTTTTTTTTTTTTTTATCTAAAGTTGAAAAGTATCTGGTTTGACTTTATTGATGGTCAAAACTTTATGGCTCAGTTTCTTAAAATCACAAAATTGTCAGATAGAACCATATAATTGTCTTGAATTGTGCATGCTTTAAAATATCTAATATTTATATATTTTATATATTTGTATATGAAATAAAATATTTTAGACAAGTGGACCATTCTCATGAGACAGGTTGGAGCAAATATATGAAAGAAATGCATGTGCAGTTAACAATTATTTGTTAGGTTGTTAGACACGTTAAAGCAAACTATTCTCCGTAATGATGCCATTCAGCATCTTCATTTTTTCATGAACAGCTAATACTTTAAATTACTTCCATGGCCTTAAAATTGTGAATTGCTTTTATCATTGGCTGACTATATATGAGCTATGTCGAAATGAATGCTGTATAGTCTGTTCTAATGTCTTCCCCTCTCTGTCACGTCCTAGCGGCGGAGGTAGGACACAGGCGCGAGCCGTTGACCAATATCAAACATTTATTCGCGGTACAAACACAAGCTGCACGAACCATAAAACACACAACGTGACAGACATGCAATCAAAGACAACACGGGACGGAACCAAGCGGGTATTTAAACACGTAGAAATCACGGGAAGACAGACGAGGAACAGTTGGTAACATTTAACATGACTCATGACTGGGAACAAACAATCAACACAGAGCGCGTGGCGCAAGCAGCGCATGCCAGCGTGCGCATGACACTCTCTTTTCCAATAGTCATACCAAAACACTTTTAACGCTCGACCCCTCTAATGTCGTTAACTACAGAACTGGTTCCCTGCTTCCATTCATATCCAAGACACTGGAACGAGCAGTTCTCGCACAGCTGTCTTAATATTTTCAACTGAATGTCCTCCTGGATACCAACCAGTCTGGTCACAAGCCCATGCACTCAACTGAAACTGCCTTCCTCGCAGTCACTGAAGCTCTACACAAAGCCAAGGAGAACTCCATGTACTCTGTCCTCATCCTCCTGGATCTATCTGCTGCCTTTGACTTGGTGAATCACCAGATCTTCATTTCCACTCTTTCTGAATTGGGGATTGGGAGCTATGCTTTGACCTGGTTCTCATCGTACCTACAGGATCCATCCTACCACATAGCTTGGAGAGGGTCAGTGTTGTCACATCATAGCCTCATCACCGGAGTCCTCCAGGGCTCAGTTCTTGGTCCACTTTTGTTCTGCCTTTATATTAAAACTCTGGGATCAGTGATACAGTCTCATGGCTTCTCCTATCACTGTTATGCCGACGACACACAACTTTACTTTTCTTTCCCTCCATCCACCTCCCAAGTTTCTCAGAAGATATCAGACTGCCTTTCTGACATCTCCTCCTGGATGACAACCCATCATCTGAAACTCAACCTTGA
>JAOUQW010000047.1:8901271-8911641 GCA_028565825.1 Olivaichthys viedmensis | reverse complement strand
CAAAAGAAGGCTAGCTAGTAGTGCTCTCAAAGGATGAGTAGCGTCTCTAAACCACTTCTCAGGAAGGGAAACAAGGCTAAACACTTGGCATGAGCTTAAGACAGACCACCATTTCACAGTGCATCACTGGAAAAAAGTACTGTTTACTGATTAATCCAAGTTTGAGATTTATGGCAGTAACAGAAGGGTTTATGTAAGGAGACGAACAGAAGAGATTGATACCACAGGGATCAAAACTACAGTGAAACACGGTGCTGGATGAAACATGTGCTCTCAGACTTTTGGACCCCACTGTATGTATCAAACGAAAAAATTGTTTTGCAAAAGTCAACAAGGAAGTATGTTTAAACATGTTGGCTGGTGCAGAACTTTTAGGGCTCTTATTCTTGGTTTCCACTGGAAGATAGAGTGACTGCGGTGTGAAGGATTGGCCATGATTTACTCCGCCCGCTTCCTTACCCTAGCCTGGCATGTCCTTCTCTGAGGTCTAAACATGCTCGCAGCACAAGATCTCGCTGCTTCAGCATCTTGGCTCCTCAGTGGTGGAACGAGATTCTCCCTCCACTCCGAACAGTTTCATGTCTCTCTATTCCTTTCGCAAAGGTCTAAAGACTTTCTTCTTCCGACAGTATCTAGGTTAACACCTTATTTTCTCTGCACTTACCTTTCATTGATTTTGTATTACTTCTTGTTTTTTTCATTTGTTGTATGATGTATGCACTTAGGTTTGAAATTGCCCTATTCGTCACTGATCGTCTCTTGTATTTTTATGTAGTTAGGGGTACAATTGTAGTCTTTAGTACCTTGACCACTCTAGCACTTGTACAAACTAGCATTTGCCTCATGTCCTCCAGGTTATGAATCCTTGCAGATTCACTGGGTGCTTGGCATTGTTAAGTCTTCAACTGTTTGCACGTTTTGTAAGTCGCTCTGGATAAGAGCGTCTGCTAAATGACTAAATGTAAATGTATTCCATTTAGATGTTGTAGGAAAAATATTTTCAGATGAATAGTAACATTCTGGACACATTTCTCTTCACATTTACCTGTTCCATAGGCATAGGGATATTTAGACCTTTGGCAGCCTCTGAGAAAAGAGTGTTTTCAGCACTTAAGCTCAAAGTTCCTACTTCTAGCCAAACACTTCTTTAAGTATTTACAGAAGTATCATTACATTTAAAGGAGACCGCTCATAATTCCCCAAAAACCCAACCTCACCCTTTTGACAAGGTACAATGATAAGAGGAAAGCAAGGAATCAAAAGCTTTGCTTCCTGTGGATATATCTTATTGACCCATCTGAAGTGATATGACCAAACATGCATGACCCAGAATGTACCTTTGGTCATGGGGATATGATGCATAAGGCAGTTTTGTGACAATGCTTAGCAAAGTCTTTTTTCAGTTCTAGGCTATATCATGCTGCTTACAGTACTGTTTCCTATGCAAAGTAGGGTGTCATATTGAATTGCAGGTGGACATTAAACAGTACTGATGTGGTTATGTGTATAAGCTCCATATGAAAGCTAAATTAATTTCGGGCAATTATTTAATATTGAAACAGACAGACTATACAAAGATTTGACTCATAATATGATCCACTTAATGAAATATAAAGAAAAATGAATGGTTCACTCAAAGTACTAAGTATTGAAGTGCAGTAGTAAGTGCAGGGTCCCAGGGGTTCAGAAGTTCAGGAGAGGGAAAATGCTTTTTTCCTGCAGTGACCATAGAGATACTGGAGTTACGACCTGTTCAGATAAACCATGAGGCAAACCATGTAACTTCAGTAGTTTATGCAACTTCGAAGCATACAGGGTGAGCAAAGTCAAAACAAAATAGCATTACTATCATTAACTAAAGAACTAAATGTCTCTAATCTTGTATGTCTGTGCATGGTACAGCTGAAATTAGTTAAATGTTTTTACTTAGAAGACTTTTAAAAGGTCCAACATAATCTGTATGTAGACCAATGAGAAAATGTAGACCAGTAATAACTGATATACTCATGATCCAACCTTTAAATGAAACTCTATTGCTGTTAAGCACACAAACTTCCCCAGTTTATTTTTTATGTTTTGCTCCCTGTACCTGAGAAAATGACAAAATGTCACCTTTAAGGTATCCTTAAATGAGTTACAAAAGAAAGCACCTACTTGACACTGGGAGTCAATAACTGACATGACCAGCTCAATGAAAATTTCTTAAAAGCAAAAAATGGGGGCAAAACTTTTAGTATTTTACTAAAACCTGCTTGGAGCACTTTTGGTAAAGTTTTTTTTTAATTTTTTTTAAGTCTACATTAAACTCCTTTTCTCCTTCTAATACCCTTCCAAGTTTTCACAAGGTCACACTTATTTTCATTTTATAAAACGTCTCATTTCCATTCGCACACTTTGTTTGATTGATTGATTGTGTCACAATTCACAGCTCTGTGCAGCATGATGCATGTTTTTTGAGAATTTTGAGTTAGACTATTAAAAGTTATCTAATATGTAACCAAAATTATCATGTTTTAATTAGTAGTAATTTTTTATTGAGGTTGTAACTATGTATAGTTAGGTAGTACTTTTAGATGTGTTTCTTTATGCAAGGGATAAGAAAATCTCTTTGTTCAAACTCAGAGCACATGGCAAAAGGAATGGCCACAACTACTTTGTGCAAGAAAAATACTCTCTAATAAAAAATATAAAGAAAAGTGTCAGATTCAATGCCCCAATGCCACTCAGCCACCAGCCAGCTGACTAACAAAACTGGCAGGCTTAAAAAAGACCATGATCAGCTCCAGCTGAGCCTAATTAATCTGCTCAGCCCAATGGCTAGCAACCAAATTAAAGAGGATGAACTGCTTGTGTTGGTTAAATTTCATCATATTTTTATTATGTTCTCAACCTTCCAACAAATTACGATAAAGCATGTATTAAGCTCACAACCCTTGAAAAAATATAAATCAAAATACCTCACGGAGATAATGTAATAATTATTCAAAGATTTGTGCTATGTGTGGCCATTCATTTTGAAGTTTTCATTATACAAGATCATTCTCAAAAACCCCACCAATGTGAGACAGCCTCAGATCAATGTGTGTATTAATGTGTAAGTAAAACATACCATTGCTGTGTGTGTTTGTTCCAGAGAGAGGCCTGGTTGTCTGAATCCAGTGCCAGCAGACGAAAGCATTCTCTGAGGCCCGCTGTGAAAGCCTTGTGCATGGCATGCTGAGACTGTAACTCGCCCCGCAGGATCTGAATCTGGCTGTCCAGCAGCTGGGCAACCTGAGTGCCCAGAACTTTTCTGCGTGCTATCTCTTGTTCCACCTGCCTCTCCAAACACTCCAGCTTTCCCCCCGCCACTGCTCCCCAGCCAGGTTGGAGCCACCGCACCTTTTCCAACACCCCGTGGTAGAGCTGCTTCACCTGTGGACAGAACAATGCATTTCTCTCAGTGGAAAAAATAAAGGAATATTCTTTTCTTTCCTCATCTTACAGGTTAGTCTCTGCAGCTTGCTCCAGGGGAGTAAGTTATAAGTGGCTAGCCCACTCCATCCAAAAGCACCACTTCAGTTAACACCAAGACAGGAGAGACTGGTTATTGTGGTCCAATTGTGGTTGAATGGCATCTCTGCAACAACATTCAATATGAGTTTCTGTGTTTGAAATTTAGGAGGGGGGTGCTGGATGTGGAAAATTTACCTCTTCTCTGAGCTGCCCAAGTCGGGCTGTGACAGACACACTGTGCTTAAGCAGGATGTCATAGAAGGTGCTGGAACTGAAAGCCTCCAGGTCCACCTGCTCCTCATAGTCCCAAAACTCATCTGTCATGACAGCCATAGCTGTGGAAAATATGGGCACAGTGAGAAAGATGTCTAGCTCAAGATGCAGCTAATACAAACTTCTTGACCAGTGTTTCCCAAATCCTGGTCCTCTAATGTATGGTACATTTTAGTTCTCTGCCTGTTCCCAACATAACTGACTAAACTCATTATCTAATTAACAAGCCATTCGTGAATTTACCATGGTGTGTTAGAGCAGGGAAATCAGTAAAATATGTAGTGCAAGGGTCACTCAAGGAACAAGATTGGGAAACTGCTGTAGAATGCCCTGTTAATCCCTGGTTACGTTTCATAAGCATCTGGATAATCTCCCTGATAGACCTAAAGAATATTCAGATTCCATGTAGACATGGGTAGCAGAGTTAAAGGTTCAAGGTGTTCTTCAGGACACAGGATAAAGCCATTTGAAAATGGTTACAACACCCTCAAGACTTGGCTTCCAAGTGAGTTAAAAGTTTACTAATGACCTGGGTTCTGCTGATAACACAATAATTGGCTGATATGTCACATGTCGTAGAGAAGAAAGGCGGGGGCCTTCGGCCATGCATAGACTACAGGGGCCTCAATGCCATCACAGTGAAGAACCGTTTTCCACTACCACTGATCCAAGCGACCATAGAGAAGCTGCGGGGAGCCAGAGTGTTCACTAAACTAGACCTACGCAACACATATAACCTGATCCGTATCCGAGCCAGAGATGAGTGGAAAACAGCTTTCCTGACCACTAGGGGGCACTACGAATATTCTGTGATGCCGCGCCCTCCGTGTTCCAGGGGCACGTAAACGAGGTCCTATATGCTGGACAGATGGGTCATCGCCAACATAGACAACATTTTGGTCTATTCAGCTTCTATGGAGGAGCATGTGCACCATGTCCGGTTGGTACTGAAGTGGCTATTGGAGAACTGTCTCTTTGTCAAAGCAGAGAAATGCGAATTCCACCGGACGACGATCTCGTTTCTGGGCTATGAGATCTCTCCTCAGGGTGTCACTATGGACAACACCAAGGTGCAGGCAGTGACGCAATGGCCCCAACCCTGCAACATCAAGGAGATGCAGAGGTTTGCCAACAGGTTCAACAGGTTCACTCAACTGCTCAAGGGGAAACCCAAGCGACTCCTGTGGTTAGCAGAGCCCACCAGAGCAATCAAAGCGCTCAAGCAACGCTTCAGCACTGCACCCCTCCTGTGTCATCCCGACCCAGAAGTGCCTTTTGTAGTAAAGGTGGATGCCTCCTAGATACTGGGGTGATACTGTGACAGCACACAGGCTCCCCACCTTGACTACATCCATGTGCCTTCTATTCCCATAAGCTGACACTGTCCGAGAGAAATTACGATGTGGGCAACAGAGAACTCCTTGACATCAAAGGAGGAATGGAGGCACTGGTTAGAAAGTGTCAAACACCCCTTTCTGGTCCTCACGGATTACCGTAACTTAGAATATGTCAAGGCGGCCAAAAGGCTGAACCCACGGCAAGCCCGATGGGTATTATTCTTCACCTGTTTTAATTTCACCCTAATGTACCGACCCGGGTCTAAGAACACCCAGGCAGACGCCCTGTCCCGGCTGCATGGGGAAGAGTTAGAACCCCAAGTCCCTGAGCCCATTCTCTCTCACACCCACATCATTGCCCCGGTTCGTTAGGAAATTACGGAGGACATCCGCAAAGCCAGCATTTCGGAGCCTAGCCCATCCACCTGTCCATCTGAGAAAGTCTATGTCCCGTCTTCTCTCAGAAACCGTGTGATCCAATGGGTCCAGACATCAGTAGCCTCCAGGCACCCCGGTGTCAGCAGAACACAAGGGCTGGTGAGTAACAACTTCTGGTGACCGACACTCCGTAGGGACGTCATAGAGTATGTAGCGGCCTGTTCTGTTTGTGCTCAGTCCAAATCGGATTGTCAATTACCGGCAGGCCTTCTGGAACCATTACCGATTCCCCAACGACCCTGGTCCCACATTGCTCACCGATCTGCCTCCGTCCCGAGGACACAACACTATCCTGGTCATCATTGACCAATTCTCGAAAGCCTGCAGACTGCTCTCACTACAGAAGCTACCCACCTCGTTCGAAACTGCCAAACTGGTATTTGAGCATGTGTTCTGGCAGTACGGGCTACCAGAGGACGTCGTGACTGACTGGGGTCCCCAATTCACCTCACACGTCTGGCAGGCCTTCTGCAAGGTGCTCAACATCAACATGAGTCTAATCTCACAGGCCAATGGACAGGTTAAGCGGCTAAATCAGGAAATCGGCAGGTTCCTACGTTCATATTGCAATGCCTCCCAGGATGATTAGAGTCACTTCCTTCCCTGGGTGGAGTATGCACAAAACTCCCTGGTCTCTGCCTCTACTGGAATCACCCCGTTCCAATGTATCCTTGGCTTTCAGCCTCTCCTTTTCCCCTGGTCGGGAGAACCCTCAGAAGTGCCGGTCACATGCAAGAGGGCCGCTCACATGCGCCTCCAAAGGGCCATTCGTCAACAGAAGATCCAAGCAGATAGGTGATACCGCCCTTTCTACCTGGACAGAGGGTTTGGTTCTCCAGCCGGAACCTGAGACTTCATCTACCATCCTGAAAGCTAAGTCCCCAATTTATTGGTCCCTTCCCCATTGTCCGTCAGATTACTCCTGTGTCATATAGATTACAATTGCCTGCTGGTTACCATATCAATCCCACCTGTCATGTGTCCCTTCTCAAACCCTGTCATTCTCGCACACAGGTCAGGAGAACTGGTGAAGAGCCCCCTCCGCCTCTTGAGATTGAGGGTCAGCCGGCCTACACCGTCCATGCCCTGTTGAACTCCCAGTGCCGGGGCCGCCAGCTATAGTACCTGGTCGATTGGGAGGGGTATGGTTCCCGGCTGCAGACATCCTCAACCCTACGCTGCTGCAGGCCCAGGGGCCGGCCTCGGCGTCGGAGGGTGAGGTCGTCAGGTGCTGACCCTAGAGGGAGGGGGGTTCTGTCACATTCAGTCCAGACACTGTCACCGCTCCATGACACCAGAGGTCCCCATCACCCGAATACTGAACTCTCATTGGATTCACATTACTTCCTCATTAGCCTCAGTGTTTATAACCCCGGTTTCATGCCCATTCATTGCAAAGTCTTGCCATTTCCCCATGATCTGCATTTCTGAGCGTTCCTTGTATTTGGATATCTGGTTACGAACTACTTCTGTCTTTGGATTACCGTCTTTTGCCTAACCCTTTGGATTTGTTTGCCCCGTGGACTGATTTAATGGTTTTTGATTGTTTTGCCTGTTTCACGACTTCGACCCTGAATATCCCTTTGTGCAATAATGCTCTGCAATTGGATCCTACCTGTGACTTCCGTGTCATGCGTTACAGATAGCAAATGGTGACAATATCAGACGGATCTAAATGTAAGGGTCAAAAGTTGCATGTTGTGTTTAGAGCAAATCTCAAAAGACAACATGGTAGACAGACATTTACAGTTATTTGATACATTTCTGATAGTGGTATATGTCTGGATAACTACTTATGTGTGCTTGCATATACATCAACTGTACTGTATATTTCCTACTGAAGTATGCTTAATTGGTAAGGGTGAATTCGTTTTCAGGTTTGATCAGCATCATTTGTAAATCTAGGAAAAGATATGTAGAACAAGCAAACCCCGCTGAACCACTGATCTTTGGCAACTAAACTGATCGAACTGTGGCAAATGCAGCTGATTTATCACTGTGAAGACATTATCAGTGTTTTCAGGCCATTAACATGAAAACCTGAATATTTATAACACTAAAAGAAAGGCTTGGGGGCATGATTGGATCTGATATGTAATAGTTTAGATGTAATAGTTTACATTTAAATATAATGTTTGTTAACAGTTGTACTGTTTGTAAACACTGCTACTATGATTGCCAATACTGTATGTAACACCAAGTTTTGTAATGGCATATGAGATGCAATGGTTTAAATAACTGTTTGCCAATGTTCAGCACAGACTGTTGTGTTGTGTGTGGCAACATGGCTAACTGCAGCTCTGTTTGAGTTTTGGGTAAGATAGTTTGGAAAGGTAGTAATAGGGGATTGTTTGTATACAGTAAGCTTATTTCTTTTAGGAGTTACCTCTCAGCACTGGGTCCTCTGTCATCCCCACCTGCAGGTTTCGGTGTGTCTTTTTCAGTTCTATGACCCTGGAACCCTTTGATGAATAATCGTCCATGTTGAACTTGAGCTGCAGAGCCCGGTACCTGGCCTGAGCAGGCAGCTTCTCTGGCCAGCCATACTCCCTGAACAAGATCTGTGTGTTGGAACAGTTCTTGACCATTTTAGCTGTGTCTCTTGACACAGTAATCAATAGTTATAGAATTGGTTTTGTATGATTAGCACAAGACTGACCAGTAATACAAGACACAAGCAGAGCACAACTGAAGCTCCAGCCAAGAGACCTCCAATCACCCACCAGTCCGGTCGCAGCAGGAGCTGGCGTTGGCGGGTTATACCCATGCGAATCATGTGATGTGGGTCAGTAGGAAAGAAGGGTCCAAAGTCATAGCAATCTCCTCCAGCCGGCAAAACCTTCACATACTGGAGGAGAATCTTTCTGTTTGCATTTTATGGACCGTATATTTTGAAAGCAGTGTGGTGCAGTTAGAGGTAGATTGAAAGGGGATGATACCATATGCTTGTGTTGATTGCTGCTCAGTTTGAAAACGTACACACCCGGCTCACTGAAGCTAACAGAAAACAGGGAGTTTGCAGATCGCGCCATTGTTAGCTCTTGCTCTAATACTCTAAAGACTCCCCAGTCGAAAGCAGCGTTAGTGTTGAATAAGTTCTCTCTGTAAACAACAGGACAAATGCTCAGTTAAAGTCACTGAGGGAGTAATTGTCTAAATGGGGAAGACAAAGTTTTCTTACTCACACATCATACTGTGGATAGTGTTGCCTGGTCACAGTGAACAGAAGAATATCATCCAGATGCAAGCATGCTATCGGGTTCATCACCTGTATGGCTCCTCCGTCCCTGGCTCCTCTGGATGCAGAACCAATGGACCAATAGGAGTCCCTATCCATGTGGGTATGGTTTCCTGGTAAAGGATTATATTTTGAAACCATCTGTCAGGGTCACCCATTCTGACCTCAAAGGATATGACAGGCTGATAAATGAACTACCTCTGAATACCACCTCAGCCATGCTGTGTGTGCTTGAGATCTCAGCAAAGCTGTCTCTCACTTGGCCGCTTTCCAAAACCAACATCCATACACCTGCTGGGATAGTGCGGAGGAACCCATAGAAGCCACCTTCTGTAGCATGGCAAACAGTGGGAAGGTTATTGTTACAAAACTGGTTGTAAATTCTTTCAACATCCTGCCCTTGGCCCTGGTCACTCACCCCTTGTCTGTATTGTGTACACAGGCTTGGAGAACCCGAGATGCCTGTCACACTCCAACCTTCCTTGGGAGTCCCAGCGTTTGAGGACAGATAAAAGAGCACTTCCTGACGCACTCACCTGTTTAAAAAGCATGTGTCCCTCAAAGAAAAATAGATGATAATAGAATAGATTAAGTGAAACTCTAGCCTTGTTTGCTTTAACAAGATAAATGGGGCCCATGGGACACTCGCAGGACACACTGTCTAAGATATTGAATCCAACAATGCACTGTGGGTAAAACTCTCTCTTTGGAACTTATCTTTATGCCCTGTATGGAATAGAATTGGCAATCAGTTCATATAGAGTAGATATTTATATGTGTGATCATGAATTCCCTCAACTGACAGGAAAGCATGAAAAGTAGAATCAGTGGGTTTGGCCAGCATGCTGCACCTGTCTATCTGCCTCAGTGTAGAGCAGCTGAAGGGTAGCAGAACTGCACACCAGCTGCAACAGGGGCCTCATCCTGTCTCCACACCAGCCTGAGCACTCGCTTCTCCCTGAATCAGTCAGACTCTTGCAGGCACACAGACCCAGGGAAGCATCATAGCCCTCGTACAGCTCTGGAGATGCACACACCTGGGGAAGAGGAGCGTGCAGTATATGAAACACCGACCCAGAGATACATTCATTGTCAATTGGATGTAGGTTATGCAAAAGTTCCCGGGTGACAAGAGATTCATGGAAAAGAGCGTTTTGTTTTTCTCAGGGTTCATTGACTCCCAGGTCAGCTATGTTCAGAGCAGAAGATTGGAACCGGTGAAAAAATCAATGAGTACAAAAAGCTGGAAATAAATATCTAAGAAAAAATACTGACCATCATCTTTAGTGTCTTTGCCTTTAACATATGTCAATAAAAATGTTACCAAGGTATAGTCTTTCTCATAATAGGTGATATTACTCTGTAAATAATTTTTATGGTTTTGTGTATTTTTACTCCAATCATTGACTGTTTACTACAGTGGAAATTAATATATTATCAATACTAAATGCCATGTTACAAGGCAATATTTTACATGTTGCATTGTGAGAAAAAGTCTTCTAGCAGTGAAATTGTCACGAAGTGCTGCAGGTGCGCGGGTGCGGACACAAACGCGAAGCCGCTAAATACATCAAACATATTTATTCTGA